>JAQIWH010002753.1:0-22901 GCA_034695005.1 Cryptops parisi | reverse complement strand
CAAAAATTTGATCGAGAAAGGGGTGAACAACAACTACTGGTTAACATTCAAACCCGCGAAAACTGCACGTGCAGCATACTTGCATTTCTACGTAACACCAGCTTTACAAACCCTGTGCTTTTACAAGAGAGACTGTATTTTTTTTCCCTTGTCTATTTATTATTATATATATCTACATATATCTCTTTTCATACTTACACAACGTTGCACCTGGTTTACCAACTCTTGTGTAAAGGGAGTGTAATAGAAATTGTAAGGTACATTTACACACAAGAACAGGAACCAGTTTTTCTCTTCCTTCTCTTCTACACTTTTCTTAACCCATCGTAGGTTGGAAAAATGTTTCGCTCGTTAAATCACAATTATTGAATAATTTTATATTATATAAAAAATATTTGATTTTATATATATATTTTTTTTTGTGATATTATATATTATGTTGTCACGGATGTGTTTGTTTTTTGTTTGTTGCGATTATGTCGTTGGTGGTCCTAATTGAGCTTGCATCGGTTGGCGCTTATGTAAACGCCGACAACGTTGTGCTTACTAATTTATAGCAATTTTCTCAAAGCAATCCCCAGTTATTAAGGTAGTGTTATTTTATTTGCCACTGCTTGAAAAAGTGGGGGGGGGGGAGTTGATAATAATTGGTCGAAATGATGAAGTCGTTGCGTTTTCGAGGAAGTTGATCATTTTCTTCTGTGACTCGTGCCAAAGACTTTTTTTTTTAAATGTTTATTTTTATTATTTCATCATCTTGACAAGTAGATAGTTTAGTGATATTATCTCGCGTTTATTGTATACCGGGGTCTTTTGTTTTAAGGTAAATGAGACTTTTGACATTGTCAAAATGTGAGTTCTTGTGAATAACTATGGTAAAGGTTTTATTGCAGTTCTAACAAGTGTCATTTATATTAGCATCAATATTGATTTGAATTATTAATTCTGATTTATTAGTTTATTAATGGTCTAAAAACAGAAGATATTAAAAATGTTGGTATGTAGATGAAATTTGGATTGCCCTGTTTAATATATTACAATTTTACGTGGAATACCAAATCTTATTGTCATTGTTTTTTGACAAAATTTTGTTTGTTTTTTCACAAAATTACATTTTATTTATTTAAATTATTATTCAAAAAATATTCCATTATGATAATACAGGGTGGTCCAAAAATCTTGTTACTTGGAGAAATATTATTTCCTATGTATGGAGATTTTTTGTGGTCTCCATACATAAAGAAAATATAGGAATTATTCTCCATGTATGTGGAAGCTTTTGGATCACTCTGTAACATTTTTTTCACGTTTATAGGCCTAATAATATGTTACCCTGTTTAATAAATGAAACGTTGAATACTTTTATTAAATGAAACGTTTGACAAAACTGAATTCTTTAAGAAGGAAAATCGGGTTTTCACTGCATTTCTATCAAATGTCAATTTGTCAATATTTGGCATAAATCTTAATCTAAATGTACTCTTCATCAAAATTGCTATTTAAAGATACTGTTTCGTCATTTTGACAACTACATAGTCATTAAGTACTATTTTGGATTTATTGTATATCAAGATCGTACGTTCAAGACTTTTGGTAGATCTACCAGTCGTTTCTATATGACATTTGATATTGTCAAAATTGAGTTTTAATTTTTAAAACGTTTCACGACATTTCTTCTCGTTGTCGGTGAACGTTATTCTATGTGACTTGTAACTAAACTGCATTTGTTTTTTAGAATCTCGCGATCGTTTTTTGTTTTTTAGAAAAAGTCTATCGATTGAGTTGTGTACAGCAGCAGTATAGCCAGACAGAAATCGAGTGATATATCGCTATTTTTTTACTGTAACTACATATCGAAGTTCCAGGTGTCACAGGTAGGCGGTAGACACAGCCTTTGTCTTTCGCACGGTTTTCGTTTAAATTTCCAAAATTACAGGGTTTATCGACAAACCAAGAAGACGTTTCTTTATTTTTTTTCTACCCCCAAGAGACATGTGATAATATATACGTAACCTTTCGTCCCCCCGGCGTCGCCTTAAATCGTTCGATTTTTCATCTCACTCTGTCTCACACACTTACACACCTCTGTCCTGGTTTTCTTTTGAGTCTCACCTCGATAGGTGTGATAGGGATCGACCATGCCCACCAAGTTTTGGTCGTAAATTTCCAAAAAAAAAGAGAACACATTGGGACATCTGTAAACAAGCTTGTTGTTATTGTGTGTTTAGTGTAAGGAATTTGACATGTTCGTATATGAGGCTATAGAGGAACAGCTGGGAGTATAACATTGAAAAGCGATATTAAAATCGAACTTTAAGATATCAAAATCTAACTTTAGGATGTCAATAAGGATTTAGTGCAATGTAACCAGCAAATTTTCTGTATAGACAAAGAAAGTTGAGAATAAGTTGTGTTAACGGTTCTATAGTTACTGCGAAAATGTGTAAGACTTTTATATACGCATCGTCTCTTCATCAAACTACTGCTTCATCTCACTAATCTGTCAAACATTTGTGCATTTAATCATTTTGACAACAATACATTGTTATCAGTTATATAGTTTTTATAAGCCCAACAAATCGATTGTTCAAAAGATAACTGAATTGGAACAAAAAATTCGCCAGTTTTGTGCCCTGGGTTACCCCTTTAACCGATTTAACTTTATTCAGCACCTTCATGTCTTTAACTTGGCTGACTATCTTTAAAATAGTTTTAAATTAATTTTATGTTAAAAGTATTGATTTCACAAGTTTCTACAATCTAACAGTACCTGTTACAGTTTGTAGAATCGTTAATCTGGATATAGGCGTGCTACTTTCTGAACACAAGTTTGTAGTCGTTAAGCAGTTAATAGATTAACTAGTGATCCTAGTTGACACGCTATTTATTAACGATGAAACGGTTAGAAAACTTTGTCTTTTCAAATGTTCAAAGCGTGACAATGGATACCGGTGATTGGTCGCGTGCGCACAACTGTTCACATACACATGTATAAAAGTAGGAAGGGGGGGGGAGTGTTGCATTGGTTTGGTGGTGGTGGAGGAGGAGAGTATGTTATTCATGACCCCCACCTGGCGTCGTCGTCGTTTTCATCCAATCTCGGTAACGGTGCGCGTGCCACTATTTAAGTTACCACCTCCTCCCTCAGGCTTTTATTTGCGTTTCTCTTATATTTTTTTTTGTCCCTCTCTTTTGGTTTGCCATCATTATCATCATCAACCTTTTCTTCTCGTCGATGTTCCTATTGAAATAGCGAATGCGAAAAGATGCACGAGATCCTTCACGCATCAGTTACTTCCGCTTTTATACTTTTACCCTTAGTCACCGTCTATTCTATACCCTTCACTATGCAAAACTGTATAACGAGCTATATAACATTCCAAGATTCAGTGGCGAAATAAAGTAACTACAGGAAGTTCTCGATTTATGCGAGGAGGTTTTTCGAAACTCTGCGTAAATCGCCTAAACTTTGCATAAATTTAAAATTGCATGTATTGAAATTCCTACAAGTGGCAAAACTATTACAGAAAGTTCAATCATTTATTTTTATACGTGATTGAACTATGCAAATATGCAAATCGCATATTTCCATACGACGCGCATCTGGGAGTGTTTCATATCAGCAAAGTCACGTACAAGGATCTCGTAAAAATAAAAGATCGCATATATCGATATTCAAATGTATTGCAGACCTAACAGAAAATTATCCCACTAACATGTAAAATTATATAAGTAGCCTATATAACCAAATTTTCTTTTATATAACGAGCACCTGGAAAGGTTTTTCTCGTCACAATAACAAAATCCCATATACAAAACTTGCATAAATCGAAAATTGCATATACTGAAATTCTCATTAATTGCGAAAGCTTTGCATTGTGACTTGTGTGACTTGTTCAAATTTTTTTTCGCATATAATGAAAACTTTGGAAGTATTTCTGTCGATTGCATATTACGCGACGTCGCATATGTGAGGAACCCGCACTACTATAAAAAAAAATATGGTTATAGAATCCATCTTCAGTGTTGAGGTTATACTAAATTGGTCGTTATCCACTACATAGCAAACTATAGCATGTATTTCAGTATGTTTGGTAATATATAAGGGCCAGATGCTTTATGGTTTGAGAATGATGATGATGATTCGAAAACGCGTTTCCGAGTAAACATCATCCCAGTGCAGCTGCCAGCGGCGTTTGCTAATCCTTTGAGAAACAGACAGTAGTTGTTCTACGTCTCCATAGAAAAACAGGCGGTGGGGGATAAAAGGTGAAGGCGCGAGCTCGGGTTAGAGGTGGGTTAGGAAAGGCAGGTGGGAACCCCCTCTAAACCTTTTCTACAGGTGATGAACTTGGTCGTCTTCCCCATCTTCACCATGGGTTTCGTCAAATGTGCTATTGTTTTTTATTCGCTTTTGTATATACCTTCGAGGCGAATCTGGGGTTCACTCAACTTGGATCCATTGTTTTCACGAGTGGAGGGTGTTTTTTTTGGGTTTTGTATCCCGTTTTAAAATTGTACCGTACGTTGTTGTTTTGACTGATACCCGGGTTTTATCGGTATTCGCAGATGCTGGAAACTGATTTTTATAAAAAGTGACCTACAGCATCGTGTATACGTACAGATGTATATGAAATCATTCATTTATGCGAGTTTTGTACTATATTCGCTATTATTCGATATTACATTATGCATTCGCTATAATGGCGATTTCGCTATTATGCGACCAGAGAAATTCATTCAACTGCTCATTATAGGCGAAAAAATCTCTTTGTTATGCGATTTTCTATGGTGGTAGTGCATACTGCAACTGATGCAAGAACTAGCAAGACAACTCACGTTGAGATTGGCCGCCTCTATATTTTATGATAATTTCAATATATACGGTTTTTGATTTATGGCAATATTTCTACCAATCTTTTCCTTTCAATTCGACAATCTTTTGAAAAATAAAAGTTTGCGTCACCTAGTCTACTAAGAAATAGGGCCAGAAACGTTCTCCAAAATAGATCGTTTTGAAATATTCTTTTTCAAAAGAATATCTCACGTTTATAAAAAAGATTGTAGATGGTTCGCTGAAAAAGCCCTCAGAAGAGAATCGAAATGTTGAATAGATAAAGTTCAATGCCTATATAGTCAGAAAAGTTGCTTTCTTGAATTCATTATTGATGGACCGAATACCAACGCTGCACTAAAATTTGACGTTGGTGTAGTGCGATTATGAAATCATGTTTTTACGTCGTCGGTGTTTTGCTTTGCGACATTTCCATAAGAACACTACTACGCTCCAATGGTGAGAGAATGGCGAACGAGGTGAGGGAAAAGGGGAATTCGGAACGACTTTCTCTCTCACTCTTTTCTCTTCACCCTGTTAAAATAAACGGACCCCGGGTCGTTCTCAACTGAAGATTTGGTTGAATGGCTTGGGCGCGTGCGCGTGAGCAGATGGCGGTCGTCAGCGGCGGCATGCACGTGTGTCGTGCAATTGTGTTGGCGTGCGACACCCAGCCAAACCGACTCTTGCCCGTGCACTGAGCCGTGAGACCGAGACGCATATTGCCATGGTAACGTGGAATATATGAATATCCCCCCTTTTCCTTTCGTATATAAAAAATTTCCACTTCCTTTTCATGATAATAGCGAGTTTCCCCCAATTGTCGAGGTTTGAAATGCACCCGGTGACAATCCGAATGGAAATTACCACAGAAGTGGGTGTGGGAAAGGCAAGTATGCATCATAGCCTTGGCGTGAATTTGAAATGATTTCAGTCTTACGTGATAATTCGTGTTGACGTAACGTTATCTAGGTCACTTTTTGTGCAGAAAGTCGTTCGTAAAAGTGACGTTCAATGAAATAGAAAAATAAACATCAAAGTGCGTGTTCACGAAAAGCGATTTCTCATCTTGACGAGGCTTTCATTAGGTTTGTGTTAAGAACAGCACGCGAAATGTTGAACAACTCGTGAGCGTGTTTACAAATCTTTATCGATGCCCCATACTAGCAATTGGTCATTCTGAAAATATTGGTTGTCAAATAGCTCTGAATAACTTTAATATCACGACATGATACTAGCAATTGGTACGAGCATACATGGAACTAGCAATTGGCTAAGTATCAGATCCCTTGGTACAGTATCATACGCGTTCATAATGTTTGTTGCTATTGTTTTATTAGTGTTTGAAGGTAAGTAGGTACTTTGGGTTCAACGAGGGCACTGACTTTATTTAAATTGGAAATACAGAAATGATGATGAGATGGGGATGATAAATATGGAACAGGGTTTTATGATACAGAAGGAAACGGGAGTGCCCCGAGAAAACCTGCCCCCACAGTGTCAGACCCTAAACTGAACCCACAGTGTTTGAAGGATATGATAACCCAAGGGTATGGTAACCCTTGCAATTGTTTGCAATGCAACAATTGGTCTACACGTTTCATGATGCTTATTCACGAAGATAAGCACGTTCAGCTGCTTGTTTAGACGAACAAATGCGCATTTCACGAGATCTAGCTTGTTCACGAGACGATTTCAATGTTTGCCAGAAAACAAATCTTTTTCTTTCTTTTGGGTTAGTAACAAAAGTCTAATAGAGACATCTGCGGGGTTCTTTTGCGGTGATGCTTCGGACGTGGTGGGATTGATCTATTAAACACCCGAGCGTAATTATAGGTTAGAACTGTTTTTAAAAAAAATCACGCGAGAAAGCTCGCGCGAAACGAAAAACAAACGCTTCAGTTTATATTCAATAGATTCGTCCACGGAACTAATTGAATTCGCCAGCCGTGCTATTTGTTTTAATAAATTTATAAAAAAGCAACGAGTTGAGATGAGAAATATTAGTCGGAAATCAAGACTCGTAAACACAGCGTGTGGCAAAAGCATTTTGTTAAAGGATGCAAGGTACCTCGTTAAGAACCTTCTTCCGCCCTTTGATTACAAAGTTGAAAAAAGCCTCATTTACGAAGATGAGTAGTCTAAGAGGCGGGCTGGTTGTTTTTTTCTCATCCGATGATGAAAATCGTTGAACAAATACATATACATATAAAAAAAACACCATATATATAAACAGCCCTCCACAATCACTGTCGCTCGAATCACGAGTCACTCTTACACACAACCTTGGTTGTTTTTTGTAAGGCAGGTGATATTTCCCCTTCGCCACGCGTTTGGCACGCTTCTCGTGTTGCAAGCGAAAAATCACGAGTCATACAGTAAACATGGCTGCGTCACGCTATGTCATTAAATTTTTTTTTTACGTGTTTTGTTACTCAAGGGGAAGAAAGGAATTGCGAAATGCGAGATTTCTAGCCGAGATTGTAAAGAGAACGTTTTCAACACGATGTTATAGCACCAAAGATCCGCTGTTCAAAGTAGACGTGAATCGATATCAAGTGTGGTGTTTATTGACGTTCAATCGAATAGTGGCTATCAACTTAATTGAACAAAGAGTGTTTCAAACACTCAACACACCATCGGAATCTTGATGGAAAAATAAATTGTATCCTTAGTTGAAATGTTAAGATCATTTATTGCAAGAAACGTGAATTATCTTGGACTGGAAGTGCAAGAACTGAAGTCTTAATGGTTAATAGCCCGTGCTTCGTACGTGAATTTGTTTTGAAACGATGGAAATTGAAACACTATTATTGAAACACTATCGAGTTTTTTTGCAAGGTGTTCACAAGGAGAGATTCAAAATCACGTGGCATAATGTTGCTTGTAGTTGCTATGATATCTTCAATTAATCGACATATCCACTTAATGACAGAAAAGTTCGACTTCAAATGTCCATATCTCGCAATTGACACGACATTGAGAGTTGAAAATAATTACGTTGGAAGGAGAGGACTTGCAAATTCTCAGTTTTGTATCGCTGTTTTGGCGTGCATAGACCTGACGGACACACACACACACAAAAACTTATGTTTATGTAGATAGAAACAATAACAACTGCCCATGTGCTACAGAGCATAACTGTCTATCAACAATTTCAGCACAACAAGACTTAGCTTTTTCAATAACTATATACATTATACTGCATGGTTCTGTGTAGATTTACATTGTCAAGTTTTGCTTTTCAAGTATGATGTAGGTTATGACTAATGTACAAGTAGTGTTGAAACATTAGTCTTTGATTATAGTGGTAATAAATGACGTTCGGTAGCAGATTGAAGTAGCCAATGACGGGATAAAGTGCATGTACGCACCAAGATATATTAACCATTTTTCCTCAACTTGATGAGGAAGTTGTTGCGTCATATTCTTTCCTATTCTTCCGTTTTGGGACATAAACATGGCAGTTTTTTTTTATCATACTTTATAGATACGCTATTAAGATGGCGTGTGGAAAGCGTGCACGAGCTTCCACCTCATTATCATTAAAGCTACGTAGTAATTATTGGTCATTAGAAAGTTTAGGGTAGGCTAGCCGCAATCAGAAAAATGAACTCTCAGCAGCTGTGACGACAAATCTCGAATTTCAATGAAATCTACACCGTTTTTTGTTGTCCTTTTTTTAAAAAAAAATAAAATGCTTTTGATGATAATGAAACAAACTCTTGAAAAAATATTTAAATTTTTTAAAGAGTTGTCTTTTGAATACGGTCTAAAAGGGGTTTTACAGCTCAAACTTTTTCAATCAAATTCCATCGATCTGTTTTTTTGGACGTCATACACACACGTCTGGACGTGTTTTTGTGTATTCAATAACGAAACACAACAAAATCACAAAATCGCGACGTCATAAACTAGTTGGAATCGATGAATTTTGATTGTAAAAGTGTGACGTGTCAAATGAGCTTCAGAAAGAGCTAATTTTGAATTTGTTTTGGAATCATCTGAATTATGCTATCTCTTGGCACCCTTGGTAGTTATTGATGTACGAGACAGTTGGTAAAACGTCTTCCATCTTCTTTGTCATAAAATCTATTTTTATTCGGGAATGTATAGATAAAAATGTATAATGTATAAAGAGATTCTACTATTCACCGAAGTCGTTTAAAAACTCTGTGGGTGTTTTTCGATTTTTTTGTTGTTTTAAACTTTGGGTTATGGTTTTAACACCTGCAACCAAAAATGTCTAGTTTGGGATGGTTTTTTTTTTTGTGTGTGAAATTTAGTTTTGACACCAAATGTTTGGTGGTGTTCGGTTTGGGAATGTTCGATTCTTGTACAATAGCGATGAATTCACCAAAGGATCGAATGTTTTGCGCGGGATAATGATGCACACCGTGTGTCCATGACACAAAGGATTTCGAACGTTAAGCACTTCAACCGTTATCATTCTCTTTTGAAAAGAATATATAAAAAAAGATGGCTTCTTTGCCCACTTGATGGATGAACAACAACAACATTGTTCGTTAGGGCACGTGGCTCCAAAATGCAATGCGTCAGGGAACAGCAGGTGGCCAATCACAGAATGGAACAAGAGGAACAATGAATAGGTCGTAACGCTCTTTTAGAATACCACGGACTATAGGGTGAGATTGGAAATGATGTGTGAGTAGATCCCCCAAGGCAAGATGTTTTTCGAGTAGTTGAGTAGTTTTAAATATTAGGGAAAATAGCGTTGCTGTTATCTCACATTGGCGATATTAGTCTTTAGTCTCATTAGCAAATGTAGTCTTTCTTAGCCCTTACTGATAGCTAATTGGACAATTAATAAAAGTCAAATACGTAGTTACGGAGTGGTTGCTTTCATTTTGAGTAGTTGTTAACGTACGTTAGGTAATTGAGAAAATTTTGAATATATGATAACGTTATAACAAAATTTTATTCTGTTTAGATTTGATTGGTGATTATCTCTTCAGTTGTGATTTAGCTGTTGTTAGGGGAATGATAGTTTTTATGTTCTCAGTTTTCTGGACATTTTGCTATTGTATTTTGACATAATTGGTTTTCTGAATTGTGGAATAAATTACGGTATATCTGTAAACTACGGTATATACTGTAGGCTACCTTATACAGGATTATTCACAATGCCGTGTGACGCATTACACAATTTCACCACTCTTTAACAGATCTTTTATTTTATTACGCTGAATGAAAACTGAACTCTCCAAAAAATTTTAGTGTCTTCATAATATTTCCACATTGGCTGAAACGGCAGACATCTACACGGTTTTCCATTTTGTCCAATGCACGTGTCAGCATGTCACAGTTTATCAGTGCCACGGCCTCGGAAATATTGTTGGTGGGAATGTGAAAACATTACACAAACATTATTCTTGGTAAATCTCTACAAGCGAAATTCGCATTAGGGGTTAAATCAGTGACCATGGTGGCTACCACATTAACAAATCATCAACGTAAATATTTGATATTTTGATAAACAAAATTTCAATCACATTAATCTGTAATGTGTCACGGAATTATGAATGACCTGTATACTATCTCTTAGACGAGTCTGCATCATGCAATCTTTATAAAAGTGTATGTAGTTAGACGTTGACTATTCCATGCATTGTGATGAATTGGGGTTTTACATAGAATAACACTTGTTTGTGGAATGAGCGATCACGTCTTAACGATTCACCGACAGTCCGATTAAAAATGTGGTCATAGGGAAGTCGCTAATTAGACGTGGTGCTGTTTTAACGTTTAAACAGTAGGGCCTCTTGCGTTTTTAATTAATTGCAATTTGAGGGAGAGTTGAACGTTTGTTGTAAGGATAAACCGTTTCTTTGATATTGTAATACTTTTTCCTTCCTTCTTCCTGCTACTTTTTTTGTTTCTGGATCTTCTTGCCACGTGTTTTTGATTTGAGGGATAATTAATTCTCTCCCGAATGAGGAGGAGAAGAATCCATCCTGACAAGCCAGAAGAGTACGTAATTAATGTTTGGGCTAAAAATTCTCCTTAACATGTGGTTGTTATTAATTGAGGTAAAAAAGCAACATGTTCGGAGGAGCCAAATTTTTTGTACCCCACTCTAGAATCTAGGGGCCCTAGATAAGAATCCCAATCGATGGTTCATCTCGTTCTTTAACGGTGTACGAAATTCTTCACCAACGAGTAACAGAAGGCGATTTTCCGGTCCATCTTTCTCGAACGTGATATTTCGACTGGGAAGAGATACCTTATGGACCGTGACCAAAGTGCAGTTAGTGCCCTAAGGTCTCTCACCTGACACTTTTACAGGGACCTTCGATTTTTTAAAAAAAGAAAAGTGAGGCTTGCTGACCCTTTTAAGGGGGGTGTGTACCTTTGGTGCAACAGATGCCAAACTGGTACACCTGATTTACAGCTGTTCAAACGTTATATATACAGGGTGTTTCGAACAGTCGCCCCTCCCTCCAAACCTTTTTGAGAACAGCTGAAGGATTTCAACTCTGAGGTTTGGAATTGGGTGTTAAATAAACGTGAAGGGTGTTTTTCTTTGTAAGGGGTACAGGGGTTGTCCGCTTTTTTGACGATTTTCACTTTCGGCTCTTTTTTTTTTCAATTAACCCAGACATGGTCGGCTATTTCGACTCATACGTCCGGAAATGCATACTCATTTCCATACCTACTACAAGACATTTGCTTATTATGCAGTGCAAACTCTCCTCACTCAACGATTTACCGCTCGGACTTATGACCAGATCCCCAGCTATACATTTTTATATAAATATGTATTGTGCACTGATCACCTGAAACCATTAGATTTTGAAGGATTCGATGACTAAAAATGTCAATCTAAACGTCTTTTTTTGAATATGAGTGAACGTCGATTTGTTTGGTATATCATGTTTTTATGATTGCGTTCTGTACTGTAAGAGCTCCTCGCTTATCGACCAATTTGCTTAACGACCTAATCGTAGGAACGGAACCCGGTCGTTAAGTGAGGAGAGTTTGTTGTATTGAGAACAGTTTCTTGACGACTTTCTATTATGTCACCTTTTAACAATGTCAACTTAAAAAAATTTGACCGTCTGTTATATTCTTATGTTCGATTTATTTAAACCCTTCGTATAAGCTACTGTTGTATCGTTTTCATTTTTGGTCACCACGACCGTGTCAATAAATAATAATAATAATAATTTCGGAAAGGATACTCTTCATGCTATCTCAGAAGGGGAGCATTTCCGGATTTATGTTTATATGGACTTTTTGCTGTTTTGATACTTGTGGATTAATATTTGGACTAGATCTTTTAGGAACACCCTATATAGTATGCTATTATTCAGCTTTGGGACGCATTCATAAGCGATTATGCGTTGTTTACGACTTTTACAGTATAGTGCGTTTTTGGCGACCAAAATACATTTAAGACTGGGTTCCGAATTTTGACGATTTCTGGCTTTAACAGGGCTTTGGTCCTTAGTCTGTCGAATAAGTGGGGGGGGGGGTCGGCTGCATTGAGTTATCATTTGACAAAAAAAAAATAAGCTTTGTTTCACAGATTGAGCAAATTGGTACATGTTGACTTTGGATTTTCTTTCGGATGAAGATGTCTTGGTCGTGGTGGACAGTATGGCAGCATCCAATTATCGTTTCTACTTTCGAGCAGCACTCGGCCATATGATTGTGTAATGATGGTGAAGTGTGTGCACCCTCAGGCCATAGTAGTAAGCTACAAGTAAGTTAGACCGCCATGAAGCTGCTTCAGTCACGAGCTTGCCTCTCTGATGAATGGCTTCCGGTGGACAAAGAGAAAAATCTCTTCCTAAAACTTTCGCTACAGTCTGCTTGACGTTTATGAGCGGGGCCCCTACCACAAAAAAATATTTGATTTTTTTGTCGATGTTGCTAATTTGTTCGTAAATCGAAATGCTTGGCCGTCGTTTTAATTAGCTAACGAACGTTAAGCACGTGGTTTTGTTGATGAAGTAGACCAATTACGTCTAAATTAGCGCTGTTTCAATTAGTTTTCTACTCCGACTCGAGGATGATGAGCGAAATACTATAGTCATTTTGTTTTACTTTATTTTGTGTGGGTTTTTTTTTCATGGTGGACGTCACTTTAACGTTGAAGTTATTTTGGTGGTATTTCATTATACAGTATGACTTATTTTACAATGTGTTTTACTCTACTCGATATATTTAATTACGTGTCTCTTCACCCTATGTTATCTCTGAAAAAAAAAAGCATTTTCGGACCCATGTTTATATGGATTGTTTTCTTTGGTTTGATGAGTAGCATCTGTGGTTAAAATTTGACTGGACCTTTTTAGGTACAAGGAACTAAATTCCAATTCGCTTTCGTTTTTAAGTGATAACATATGCTTATTATATCATAACAGAATATTGTAATTAATATGCGTGTTTGTGTATATACACGTATACAGTATACACAAGAAGTATGCGATTTATGCGAGTTCCGTATATTCGATTTTTCGCTGTTATGCAATGAAAGAAAATATTTTTTTCCAAATGCTAGTTAGAAAATTTCGCTATTATGCGATTCCGTGCGGCGCGGTGCAAAAATGACGAAACATTGGAATTTTGCTATTTCATATGGGAAATTCGATATTATGCTATTCACCGCCGATATGTGCAATTACCAATTTTTATTACACAACGTGTACTGCTGACCTTCACGCTACAATTGTCGCTTTTCCATTTTAAGAGACATTTGAGATTTTCATATTTATGCGATGATTTCGTAAAACGCAATCCTCGCATGAATCGAGGAATATAAAATATTAAAATATTATGTTAAATATTTTCTGTTTTTTTTTTTTTGTAAATCTATTATATTATTTCAGTAATTTTAAATATTTACCATATAAACAATGTTTGTGTGTGGTCCCGTTTTGTCTTGATATACGATACTGTAGATATCGACGATTATAAGTATAAATTACATTAGTTTTATCTTCGTGCAGTTTAGGTTTGTCATTGGGGATCTATTTAACTTACCCCCTTTTTTTCCTCTATATGTACTGTGTAGCTATTAAGCGAACAGGTTTTTAGTGGTTTATAAAGTCGTTTCTTAAACCCTCGGGATCCGCATTCCGTACAAAAGTCAACGTACGTACGTGACAGTTTGAATTCGTAGTCGTCCTAAATCAAACACAACACTAAACAACTAGACTCCTTATAGCTTTAAAAGTAACCCCTTCCTTCAAACATCTTCATTTCTTTCTTACGTCATCTCCCATTCATCTGCAAGACCGAACATAGGTGGTAGCTTTAGGTCCACTAAGTCAACATGCCAATCAAAAAGAAAAGATCACAACTCCGAAAAAAAGGAGTCTTTGCAATAAATGAAAAGTCCATTCGTGTATGTATACTGTGGAAAAAGAGAAAATAAAATGGAAGCACCGACTTCTTTCTTGCTAGGTAATTAATCTTATACGAAATAACGTGGTGGTAGTTGTACCAGTTCTTCGTTGTCATGCATTTGGCTCACTTGTTTACTGTTTAGATTGTCTCGCATGGTAAACAGGATTGTCTTTAGGTGCAGTTTTTTATATAAATATATATATATTCTCTATATACCCTTGTCAAACGATATCAGATCTCGGAGACACCGACACTGTGCTGTGATGGATAACTCGAACCAGGTGGCACTTGGTTTTATCTTCGTCGTCATCATCATCATCAAAGTCGTTGTTATACCCGTTTTTCTGTTTGAGATGTCGACCAATAAGAATCGTCCAACTCTTAAGAACTCGTTGGCAGGTTCTCTTTGAGACATCTTTTTACAAGTTTTTCGAGCTTAGAATAATAAATAGGCTTATGTACCCACTTGGAACCTGACTAAAAGTCGCCGTCTTATTTTTATTTTGTCATTGATGTATAACCCTTGATATGTCAGAGTGGTGTAGACTTTTCCATTTATTTGAAACACTTATGAAACTTGATTTTTGGCGGAACATTTGTGGTTGTACTTTTTAATATTAGCTTTACTGG
This sequence comes from Cryptops parisi, assembly GCA_034695005.1. Lineage (NCBI taxonomy): Eukaryota > Metazoa > Arthropoda > Chilopoda > Scolopendromorpha > Cryptopidae > Cryptops > Cryptops parisi. The sequence continues at coordinate 8,062 of JAQIWH010002753.1, read as the reverse complement.
TGAGTTTGTGAGTGAGCTGGAAATTGAAGTTGTATATCCTGACAACTTCAGTCATTTATGAAAATATACTGTATAATAAAATGTACCAAAATGACACGAAAACCACATAAGTCCTTCGCGTAAATCAAAAACTCCATAAGTCTAATGTAAAAAAAAAATCGCATATAGCTAAATCTAAAATTGCAGAAATCAAAAATGGAATGATTCAAAACTCGCATAAATTAAATATCGAATTCACTCGATGATCGCATAAATTTACTTTCGCTTAAATCAAAATTCGCATAAAACAAAACATGCAGAAACCAAAAATGGATTTTTGTTTTTTGCATTATGTATGTACATACAGTATATCTGTATATACTGTAGGCTATATAAAGAGTGTGTTTAAATAAAAAGCATTGTAGCCTACTTGTTATAAAATGGATGACAAACATTTTCGGCTATTGTTTTTTATCATTATTTTTGTATCGTCTTCCGAACATAAGATCTTATCGAAGAAGCTTGTGTGATCTCCGAAAAAAATCGCGAATATAATTGCAAATTCAGTTATTCGCGATCGAGACAATGTTTTATAGTCCTAACATTTCAAGTTTAAAAACAATTTCAGACGTATAATAGTTGAGGGGAGATTTTAAAACATTTCATATAGCCAACAGATTTGTGAATTGTTTTCATTATTCACCCTGTACATCGCTTCTTGGGATAATCGTTCTTTCCAGATGGGATTTGATCCGACAGGTTGATGTGTAGAGATGCTCCCAGCAATATTCTTAGCAGATTCGGTTGCCGGAAAGCACGTGCCATTAAGTCGATTCGGAACATGGCTTAACACACTAATGACATGCTTCGTATTTAGCCATAGGCTCTTATTATTATTATTATTTTAAAATATATACTGTATAAAAAATATCTATGGGATCATCATTTTGTTTTTTGTTACTTATTATTATTATTATTATTGTCTCGCGTTCATTGTGTTCGCAGTGGTTTTCTTAATGATGTTCGATTCCCATTATCGATAAGAAAATATCCTATAAATCTGAAGACGATAAAAAATGCACATAAAGTAACATCGAGTATCGAAAGCTTAATGGCTTATTACGTGATTTGTCAAATTTCAATTATCTTTTTTTTTATTATTATTATTATATTTATTTATTTATTCATTGTTTTTACTATTGGTAACCCGCGGCACGGAAGTTGGTAAAAGTATCATTAAAATTATTGTTATTATTTAGGTAGGGGTGATTGAGCATTTTAGAAGCATTTTATCTTCTTCAACCCTTTAAGGAATAAAGTTGCAAAAGTTATGATAATGCGTACGAGGAAAATGAGCTAAATGACGTTGGTTAAAGTGACATTAATTTGAGATAAAGATTGTATTAGCGAATGATAAATTTCAGTCATCAACTGTACTTTGATGACTGAATTTATCCAACAGTAGAAGTAACATAGAAGTTTGATGCTTGCAATGTTATACAATTATGTCCATCTGTATTAGATCAAATGTATAATGATATGTATATGTTCATTATATCACTTTTTATTAATCTTGATTAGTTATGTAAATTTGTAAAATTATGTCGCATAGACAAGTTCTCGCAAAATGAAAATTCGAAAATTATTGAAAATGGATATGTAAAAAAAAACATCGACACATATCCAAATATAAACTTTTTTAGTTAACATTTTATGAAATTCTACTATTAATGGAGTTTGTCTGAATTGAAGATCTGTCTCACAACTTGTACGACTTTGTTAAACAACGTCATAGCATAAAGACATTGGGTTGAATTGATATTTTCGGACTTTTACATATTCTTGGTGCAAGAATATGGAACGCGACTATTGTAGATTTGAAATTTTTTGTGATTTCTTTATTTATTTTTGTTGCTTCACTTTCTGGCTGTTTCACTTGCTTGTTTCACTTCCAAAATAATGGAAAAGACGCTGATCTTTGGAAAAACGGCGTAAATGCATTTATCAATTAGCACAATATTTGGATTAACTGTGTAATTGCAGTTTTAAATTAGCCTGTAAGTTAAAGCCAGTCAACTAAATTTAACAGATTTTATTTTGCAAAACCTATTAATTTTTCTTCTATAAATACTAGAAATAGCCCCGTGCTATGCACGGGTGCTAGCATTCTTCTTAGGGCCTCCTCTTACCACCACCACCTCTCCCTCGACCTTTTCTCCACCAATTTTGGATTCGGCAAAAACATTCGCCGAAGCTCAGCGTTCTACAACAGACAGAACGGAATTAGAAAAATCTGGGTGAATCTTATTATTAATATTGTTGACAGGAATTTTTTTTTAATCTTGAAATTTGAAGGTGCCGGAAGTTTTTGCCATTATTCTGAAAACTACATTTTTTATAGCCACGCCATTATTCCACTGATCTCTTTAATCAGAAATTGGCTATATTTGTTTCAATTAAAATTGTTATTGTTTTGGATATTAATAATAATTTTGCCTTTTGGTTTTAATGTTTTAAGACTTAGAACGACAGTATGACCATCCCATTTCTTAGTATTTATTACTGTATAACTTAGAATCAGAGTTGTACAGTAATGAATACAACCCCCTCTAAGAAAAGAGTTCTTAGAACAATAACAAACAAAAAAAAACAGTAAAATAAAATAAAAAATACAGAAACAACTTTAAGACGGTTGTCTGTGTAAGGATTTGAATACAACTTTCAATGGAAAAACCAATTGAAACAGCCGAAGAAAGATGGAAGTGTCCTTTACATTAGTTTTCAAAGTGTGTAAATGATGACAGATGGTGGAAGTATCTGATTTCAGGGCCATCGCACCCTAACCTTTTAAGAACCATTGATGATGACGATGAAACGAGTCATTTGCATTCAGTACAAGTTAACAACGAAAACAGTATTTATTAGTGAATATCATATTCTTTTACGACTACACCAACTTAAAAGCAATGAAATTTGATTTTAAAATTTTTATTTATTTATTTTTTACTATTTGTTTTGGTATATTGCCGTGTCTTCGTCGTTAGACATTCTACCCGGTAGTAGAATGTTCCAAGAGGTTGAAGTGACTTATAGGTTGGTTAGTGTTGCGGATGTGATGAGACTGTAGGAACTTATGGGAAAAGGGCAAGGATCTATTTATGGTTTTGTGTTTTAAACAGGTCTCTCATGAATAGCTTCATTTTTTTTTGTGTGTACTGTATAGTTTGTTGTTTTATTTTTTTTTTTGGCGGTATCTGTTGTCGTTTGGGTCAGGTCTCCAACTGCGACCAATAGTTTTTCGTGGCGAAGAGCCATGATAATGCGCATGCGCGTGCCACCACCTGTCGTCGCACATGTGCTAGAGGCAGCAGCCATTCATCACAAGATGAGCTTTTGGCAAACACTGCCGTTAGGATTTGACTTCCGGTCGAAAACGGATCCGTATATCCACATATTTCAACAACTTCCCACCCCAACTGCTGGACTGTGGACAGTCTACATCTGGGGCGTTAACTGAAAGTTTTAATAAAGAAAATCGTGTATTTTAAACGTAGTTTTGTCACAAGTGGTAATAGAACTTTGCTACAACTGAAGAAGATGGTCAATTGACTTGTCAACAAATACCGGAAGGTGTCTTTTTGGTGTCTTTGTGCATTTAACGTACCTCACTTTAGGCATAATTGGTATGGGACTTTGGTAAAACTGAAGAAGTGTCTAGATAGATGGTCAATTTTACATTGGTTTGTCTACAAATACCGCAAGGTTCCTTTTGGTGTCTTTGTGCATATGACGTAGTTTTGTCATAATTGCTACTGGTATGAAATTTACTAAAACTGAAGAAGTGTTTCTAGATGGTTAAGTTTTACATTGGTTTGTCGACAAACACCGGAGGGTACTTTTTGGTGTCTTCGTGCCCAATGATTTTTGGAGGAATGATTATGGAAAGAATACAATTAGGCAAGGATGGTTTTGTGAATTACTGTGCCTGGAAGACAGGAATGAGAGGGGCAGACGAAGGTGTTCGAACCGGAAGTGATTAGTGTTTAGTGTATACGCCAGCCAACGAACATCATGCCCAAAAGCATCAGTGGCGTCATCTGCCTTTTAGTGCTGCACGGTTCGCACCTGCGCAGTGAAAACCTGAGAGTGGAAAAGTGGCAATCTGTGCGCAGGCGGTTTTTACACAAAGTTACCACCAAGCTGCTAATTAACGGCGAGCGTCCTTTGTCTGTGTTTTTTTTTAATATTGTTATTCGTGTGTGTTTGTTGTACACGAAAAAAATAGTAGTAAATAATGGAATTTTAATTGCTAAAATTATTAACTTTTTTTTTTTTTTATTTTGCGAATTATGGATGAGTAAAGTTATAACACTTCCTGTTGTTAGTTAGACGAACGCCATAGAAATATTATACGCGATTTTTTTTTTAGAAACGTATGATGGAGATATTAAGTTTTAATACTATTTAAAACTTGAATAATTATAAGAATACTGTACATTTGTTTTTATAAAGTGGTTCACCGTTGTGAACAGGATAGGGTGATGTATTGGTTTTTAAATGGGGTTCGACTGTAGCTAGCTTGCAGGGTGATAGGTTTTTGATGATAGGTTAGGTTAGGATTTTTTGATCTATGTTTTTATCTATTAACGAAAATAACTTCGTCGATAACATTTAATTTGTATTATTACTGCCAATTTGGAATCATTTCGTTATGTTTATAAAAGATTTGAAGTACCAAACTTTACATTTAAGAGGGATACACAAACTCCTTTGATGATACTTCAAGATAACGAGCTGCAACTTTTATATGCTTTGCAACTTTTATATGTTACCAGCAATTTATAGAATCCAAGCATTCTATAGAATGCCTAGTCTCTTTTGCACTGTGCCTCATTGTAGTACGGTGTGGTTAGAAGGAGTATTTCTTAAGTTGAATACTCTTTGAAACTGTCGCAACGTTTTTTCTAAGTAAATCGTAACAATTTTAATTCTTTCTTGAAGCATGTATATTGTGACATTATTTTAAAAAGTCCTACGTTTGTACCTCACTTTGCAAAAAAGAAAACACAAACAAGTTCACTCCGAAAAAATATATTCGGCTTTAAAATCGTGAAGGGACTTTTGCGCTACCCTGTATACAAAGTATGGCAAATACCAAACATGTTTAAAAAATATTAAAATTTTTTGTGAAAATTATTATTATTATTACAAATTATTTCAAAGAATTAATTTTAAAATAAATTAGATTACAAAAATTTTGGATGCTTACCCAATTTTAGTATAATTTCTATTGTAAATATGGTTTACACGAGTTTTCAACATAGAATAAAAACTAAGGTAAACAAAAAAGAAAAAAGACTTACCCTAGGTAACTGACCGGGTGGAAATTAATTAACGACGAGTTTTCAAATCAGTTTATTATTTTATTCTTCTAGAAAAAAGTGAAAAATGTCACCACTTGCATGTGGTGAAATTCGCATAAAGAGATTATTTTTCTTAACAAATTAATTTCAGACAATTTTCAAACTGTCCGTTTGGCATTTTTACCGCTTAAGAAGTTGATAATCTTCTTTTTTTTCTTCTTCAAAACGTTTTAAACGGGTTCTATTCTATCACGAAAACGAGGGGTGGTGATTTTGCACAAAAATGGAACGAAACTAGAGGGGGTGAAAACGTTTTTACCATTTTTATAAATCTCTCTTCACTCGCTTTCGTCTACCGTAGCCCCTACTGTTCGAAAACGGTTCTTTTGTGCAGTAGGGAAAAAATTAGAGGTTTGTGAAAAGCACGGGGAGGGGTGGAAAAAAAATGATGATGATCACCAAGAGGCTGGAAGGAAGAGGTATTGGGGAGAAGTGAAGAAGAAGAAGAAGAAGAAGAAAAAAGTTAATAACATCCACAATGGCGTCTGAACTTGACCTGCTCAACACCGTGATCGGTCGCTAAATCCTTCTAAGTGGATTCGTAGCGCGTTTTCCATTCTGTACGAGGGTTTCCCGAACACTGTGTATGCCCTACGTGTTCCAGTTTGGCAAAAACCCCATCCATGATTCATGTTACGACATTTTTAGGTAGTGTAAGAGAAATGCGAAGCTGATAACCATCTCCCAATCACATAGAAGAAGAGGCATCTTGTGACGACTGCATTCCGATACCTTTTACAATATACTCTTCTATATGTCTCCCCAAACTCGTTCTAGTATTTTTTTTCTTCATTATTAGTATTTCTTCGTTGGTATCGTACCGTGTAATTTTAAATTGAATACACCCACAAAAAATTGAAATAATTTTTTTTTTAAAGATACAAAGAATGGAAAGGTAGTTTCACCAAAGTAAACATGTTTACATTTAGTTTTTCTATTAATAGGTCGTTTTCTGTCGATAGGGTGGGAAAAGTTTTTGTATAGTCGTTTTGTGGGGGATAAGGTTTCTACCTGTTGTTATTTGTTCCATCTTTACACGCACTTCGTCTTGCCAGCAAAGTGGTTAGAAACGTGAGGAGATGGTAAACAAGTTGGTGTGTAACTGTACCTAAGATAGTTGTAGGTCAAGAATGCATGAATGACCATTTGGAAATAAGTAAATTTGGAAGGTTAGGAGACAGAATTTCTGGGGTTTAAATTAGCACGTTAAAATAGCACACGGTAAGGTAAGCACGTTAAAATAGCATAAAGTTAAAATAGCACCCGAAGACTTATATTTAATTTGTAATAATGATGTAAACTTCTAGTGTTGTGATGGTCGAATGCAAACATTCCGTATTCAAAGTAGTGAAACGTTTCACTCGTTTTTATACATAAAAACTCTATATTTTGAAGTGTTCAATGCGATTCAGTCAAAGGGCTCGGTGCCGTAACCGATCAGCTCCACTTTAAAATTTTTTATAGTATCAACAAAAAACTGTTTTAAACAGTAAAATATACAAAATGTATTTAACAAATTATTTAGAGATAACTTAATACATTTTTGAGCAAAAATAGTTTGCTGATAATTTATCTAGTAAAAAAAAAAGTGAAATGTAGCTGTCTGTTTGTTTGTTTTAAAACCAGTACACAACAAACAATAAAAGGCTGCTCATTATGGAGCGTGTACTATGTATCGAACAGTAATTGCCAGTGCCATCTATATCTCGGTATCTGAGCGATCAAAATGTTCAGATACCGAGATATTAGTTTTCTGTCAGCACCAATGTTTTGGCAAACATTGGAGCTGACCGGTTACTGCACCGAGCCCTTCAATTCTTCTCTTTATGCTTAGTTTGATAACCGAAAAGTTTCATTGTGTAGTATTTAATTTCTCGGTTGTTAGATTGACTCTCTCAATCTAGAAAGTCAATCTCGTTAAAAATAATATGTCGTATGCAATTTATATAGGGTGGCGCAATATGACCTTAACCATTCGTTTTCTCTGTAACTTGAGAACGAAATGAACTATCTAAACAGTAAAATAAAATAAGACTGTGGGAAAGTTTTATCATACTATGTAAAAAAATAATATCAGCTGAATGATCAACCCTTTTATGTTCGCAAAAATCTGCACTTTTCATGGAGTTTTTCATTTAATTTTTTAGTATTCCAGGATGTAATGCAACTTAAAAACAAAACTTTGGAACAGAAAATATTCTTGTTTCAAAAGATTCTTGGAACAGAAAATCTTTCCATGAATCCTATTTTCTTTCACCTTTCAGTTAATTCATCTGCTACATTTCGTTCTAATGTTATATAGAAAACAAATGGTTAAGGTAATTTTGCGCCACCCGATACAAGAAAGTCCTTTTAGTAATCTGATTTCCAGCATGTACTTCAGTAGTTTTACATGATACATTCTTTGTTAGATTTACAATTCATAATTATATTTAATAATGTCATTCACCGCTTTATTCATTTTTTCATAGTTTGAATTTAGGTTGGGGTAATGTTATTTTGCAGAGAACATTATATGGGCATATGATGTATGTGAAAATTACCCGCTCTGGTGCATTTCGGTGCTATACACTAGCCATAGGTTTTTCAGGATGACGAGGGACAATAGACTAAAGAGAACCGCAGTTTCCGCTGCACGTGCATCGCAGGTTGAAAAGTGG
>JAQIWH010002752.1:0-22903 GCA_034695005.1 Cryptops parisi | reverse complement strand
TCCTAACCTAACTTGCACAATAAACCCATAATTAAGTACAAGCAAATAGCAACATCAGACTGGGCCTGGCTATAACAGGAAAGTACCGTTACAATCACTCAACTACTTTAAAGTAGTTAGAAAAAGTACTTGCAATTACTTTTAAAAAATTGTAGTTAACTAGTAGTTAAAATTACTGGTAATATCGAAGTTTACATGGCTATAGGGTTTGGTTTCTTTTCCTCTAACCTAACTCGGTCTTTACCGTAAAATGGATAAACATGCACTCAAGTGGCGAAATTTCAGAAGATGGGTTTAATAACTGGGTTAGGTTAGACAAAAAACAAACAAAATCATATATAGTGGCGTAAACTTCTAGATTACCAAATTACTTTATTTAGTAGTAGTAGTTAGCAGTTGGTGCCCATCACTAGTGTTTTGTAATGAAGACACTGGAGGATACAGAAGACCTAGAATAACATTCATTCATATAATTTTTGGTCATATTCTACCAGTAAATATAATAATGATTTTTTATTTTTACCCTAATTTATTATAATTTATGAATTCTTTTGTAATTATAATTTATATAGATGCCCACGAATATAAGATGCAGCTTGTTTAAAATCTTGTATAAGACTCTTGTTATATTTGCCAAAATACTTAACTCCTTCACAAAACATAAAAAATTTACAAAGTAGCAGAAAAATATTCTTTGTTTGAAACAAGGTTTTGTTAACAAAATTAAAAATAGAAACTTGTTTTGCATGAGCTAACTGTTCCACACTTGTTCTCATTGTTCCGGGAATCATGGTAACTGGTGCCTAAGTTTTGTTTTCAATTTTCTCTCCTCGATCAAAAACAACAAAAATGTCCTGCTAAATTGTTTTTAAGAACATTGTAACTCTCCCCCCCCCCCTCTTATAAATTGATGGTGTCAATCTGAAGGTGATTTGTAGTTTTTGTGTACATCAACTTGTTTTCATTGGTTCTTATTGATGTTATTGAAGTTTTTTAGTGTGTTCAATTTCAGCTTCATCCCATGACATGAAGATCAGTAATGGCCAAAATTCAAGATTCATCTGCCACAAAGAGCAATCCAAGCAAAATTCGTTTCACTGATGTGCCGGAGAAATACAGCCTGCATCATGATGCTTTTGTAACGTGCGAATTTAATGAAAATGTAAGTTGAGCTATTTTTGTTTAATTGGAGGTTAAAATTTTTGCACTCGAAATAGAGGAAGAAGAATTTTTTTTTCTCCATTACATGATTAGTTGGTTTGCAATCTAGTATGTTTATTCACCTTCAGAGATTTTGTGAGTCTATTTGTTGGCCTTTGCTTGTTGCAATTGGAAACAACATTATTTCAATGCTCAGCCATGACAAGTTTGTTTCACAAAACGTTTAAAATCACTGTTGACTTCATGAACAATGGTACTTTCCGGTTTTGATCAGGCCCAGTCTGATGTTTTTATTTGCTTGTACTTATGGGTTTATTTTGCAGGTTAGGTTTGGATAAACAAAGAAACGTATTAAACGTTTGATATTGTTTTGTTTTCCTAATCTAACCTGTAAAATAAACCCATAATTAAGTAAAAGCAAATAGCAACATCCTCAGACTGGGCCAAATGTACAAAAAGTACAAAAACAATAACTGAAAGACAACATTTTGTTCATGCAAGGCTGGTTTAATAGTATTTGACACCCCTATGCATTATTAGCTTTGTGCCCCAAAATGGGGGTAATCTTGCAGTTAAGTAAATTTCAACTTTTCCATGTCTGAATAGTTGGAAACATCCGGTGATTGGATAGGATTATTCCCCTTGGGGTGGCACTCTGTCTTACAACACGTTACCTATCAATGGCTTCCTGAAGACCTCAACCTTCAAAAGTTGCCCATCAAACTTACAGTCTCCCTTCCGGCATGCCAACTAAGAAAGGTGAAAGCATAGCCTTTATTTTCTCTTGATACAATTCTACACTATAAGCTGTTGGTGATGCCCTTTTTCATTAGGTGAATCCTTTGCAATATTACCAATGGGTGTATATTAGCCGAAAAGGAGAAATCAAAGCATTGTCTTCGAGGATATATTTTGCCAAAAGCTATGCAGATATGGCAGTTGACGAAGCTGGTAACAGCAATTACGCTAAGTCGTTCTCACGTGTGCAAAGTGAAAGAAGAGTTCACAGCAGCAGTATGTAGCTCTTTCTGTATGGATGTTAGTGTACAAGTTATGTTACTGGCAATGTGTAGAATCCAGGCTTTCTATAGAATGCCTAGCCATTGTCAGTGGCAGTGCCAGCTGTAGGCAAATTTGCGACCCGGACAGACATAAAATTGTGTCCTTGTCGATGCACTGACTATATACTGTATCAATCTGTTTCAGCCAATTCAGTGCCTTTTTCAACCTGGTGCCTTGTCGGACTGTAGTTGTAGTAGACACTGGGCATTGCATTCTACAGAATGTCGAACACCTAGCTTTATTAGGTTAAGTTTAAATCTATGCCTAGATTTAGATTGTAGGCAAAAAAGTCAAAGGAACTAAAGTCAAAAACAAGAATAAGAACAAGACATAAAAAAAACAACCAGAATTTTTGACTTTGACTTTTTTCCTTGTATTCTTTTTGACGTCTTTTTTGTGACTTTTTTGCAATCAATCTAGATGTAGGCCTAAATTTAAACCTAACAAATTCTTGCTGTTAACGTATTCGAATGCTAATTTCATACATTATCTAAACCAGGCTTAGATGCCTAGATTTTATGTATTGCCGGTAACATGTGAATTGTTGTGTTGTTTCTCATTCATGTTAACGTTTCACAAGATGACTCCGCCTGCAACGAAAAGGGCGAAAACTCCTCGGTTTGTTACGCTTTACCTAGAGCAACATCAGCCCTCGTGCCATGGCGCTGTCCACTGCCAGGTGGTGTAATCTCCTCTTCTCGTCGATTCGATCTTGCCAGCGACTGCAACCTCAAGCTTCAACCGACAATGGTTTGCCAAGAACTACTGCAAATTTCTCACCCACGTCAATCATTCACACCTCCTACTCATCTTTTCACTTTTCCGTACCAGTATGTGGGAAACAATTCCTCTTTTGTGGACAAACCCAGAAGTATGTACAAAGTGTGAACCAGCCTTTGTGTCATTTTGATGTTGTAAACATCTTAGTGCCCTCCCCTAAAAAAAATTGCAGAATTGGGCTACAGTATAAAAAGCAAATGTCTCAACAAACATATCACAGATCTGGCACGCGCATACGTCAGAGAGGTGATGTAGCTGGTTAGGTAGAAGTGTCCACAAATCGAGTTAAGATGTTTACAACATAATCATGAGGGTACTAATTGGATTCACTCGTTTGTTTGTTTGTTTATTTATTTATTTTATGATTGAAGGAAAACAACCCCTAGTCAACCCAATAGCGATTGATCCTGATCATCCCAGCTACTTCAAACCTATCGAACCAGCTCGATCGACGGTGGAACAAGCAGCCGAAAATAACGAAAGGCAACCAGTACTACCACTGGGTTGGATGGGCAGTGGAGGTGGCGAATACTCAGGTGATGTTCCAATGGGTTACTGCCCTGTTTTTGAACCGTCTCGTCCACAATCCTCGACCGTGTCTGCACTTAACACCAACTTCAACGAATGGGCAGGATGGGAACTCGGTCATAATCTGCCAGAACAGGTTAATATACCACGGTTTGAATAAGTTCGGTTTCTAGGGTATTCGTTTCTTTCTTTTTTCATTTTTTTTTTGTGCTAGACAGCCTATTATAAACCGTCAAAATAAACGGATAAACGTTGTGTTGAAAATCCACAACACATTCTCTTTTTTTTTTCTCTTTCTCTTTTTATTACGCCTGTGAATGAATTTTTCATTAGACCAACAACAACAACCGCAGTTCTGAAAATGGCTCGAGCAAAAGCCGTGACCATCTTGTGAGTTGCTTGTTGCAGTTTCTGTCAGCGCTTCGCGAATGTCCAGCGGCTAGATCCTCTAGCCCCATCTCATGCCCAAAGTGTGCTCAAATGGCTGTGGAAGTTTCCACAACGCGGTGGCGAGCCTCGCAGGCTGAAAACCAACAGCGCAACATGATCAATGAAATCCTTCGATGTCGATCCCAACTCCAGCGACAGGAACAGCGAGAACAGGACCGTCTTCATCAAATCGAACGACTCAAAGCAGAAAATATACGACTCAGCAATAGTGACAACACTCCACCACCGGTGCTCGAGCAGCTTCGCCAAGCACTGGCTTCAAACTGTCAAATTGCTGCTGAAAAAAGAAATTTGGAGAAGAAGGTGCTTTAGCATTAACTAGCGTAATTTCGCGAATAATATAAGACGCGACTTTTAGAGGTTTGAGTAAAAAAGTATACAGGACGCACTCAATTATAAGGCACACACATGAGATACACCTAAGAAACAGTTCACTAAAGGAACAATAAAACTTGACCTGTGATTGGCTCTAATGTAACGTGTTTTGTGATGAAAAAACACCGCATACTGAAAACCCCAAATAACACTGTCATATATATAATTTCATATTCTGCCGGTAATATAATAAATAATGATTTTTTATTGTAGCTAGTTGTTTGTTATAATTTATATAAGATGCCCACAAATATAAGATGCAGCTAGGGAGCACCTTGTGTAAAATCTTGTGTAAGATGCGTCTTATATTCGCGAAAATACGGTGGATTTACGAACATTCGCATTTTTGTTCCATTTCCGTTCTGTTTCAATTTTTGTAAAATTTTGTTGATTGTATTTATCAAAGGTCACTACTTTGATGTGGGAGAAAGCTGGACTTTGTGCCAAACTGCAGTTGCAGCAACAAGCAGAATGTAAGGCGTCCGGACGAGCGATTCAACTTAATAGAGCACTGGTAATTTAATCTTAGTCCTAAAGCAAGAAATGAAACATTAAAATTGTAGCTGATTAACATAATAACATAGATTAGTGTAGATTAACATAATGCATATACTGTATACATGTGTCAGACAGACGCGAACTTTGGTAGACTAAGATAAAACGGCACCCTGTGTGGGAAAACTGATTTTGGCACCCCTTATGCACATATGTAATATATAGATAACCTTATAAATATATGTCATTTGACTCCCCCATTGATTCTGAATCTTGTGCAGGGAACTGCTTATACTGTATACCATCCTAAATCTGCCATTGCATTGCAGTACACCCCAATTTTTTGTTTTCAGTTGGAAGCTCAAGAAGAAATTCACCAGTTGGTAGGACATCAGGGTGATATGCAACGCTTCATTGATGCACTGCTGGCAACGTTTGCTTATCTTGGCTACACTGCCATCAGGGAACCATCTGGAAATCGCATTTCTCTGCCGACAGGATCACCTGCTCTCGAACTGGAGCCACACGAAGGTGAAAATTCCGATGACGGGATGCGTAAAACAAGACGACCTCGACCATCTGGTAAATTCCATGCACTGGAAGTACTACGGAAAACATTAGACCGATTAAGGATGTTTTTTTTTGTTTTTTCACCAGTCTTGGAAAAATTTCAATGTTCAAACTTCCATCGTTTGAGTAGATTGAAATCATAAGTTTTTGATTTTGTTTTTTGTTTTGATTTTGCATATGTTTTTGAAAAAGGAAAGTTTAGGATAAGTGTTTGACGGAATATATTTTTTGTCGCGAGTAATTTTTTTAAACTCTAAAGTTTGGGTTATTTTTATAGATCGGTGGTATAAGGCTGTATTAGCTGCCCAAGAAGAAACGATTCATCGCTTACAAACGGACCTGGCGAATTTAGAAGCCGGCAAAAGATCCATCTCGGCCACCATGTGTCAAGCCGATCATCATTCGAATGAGGTAATAAATGCCTTCCATATTATGTCATATCGATGTCTGTAAACTTGTGGTCAATCTCCATGATTGTTCTTAACTATCTCCATGATTGTTCTTAACTTTCTCCATTGTGCATTACTGCGGAAGTATAGGGTGGGCACAAAGTCCCTCAGCAATTAACTTCAAATAATGTCTTGTGTTGTTCTCCATTATCAATACAGAATTTGATTTTTCCACGTTCTTTGAAACATTTTCTATGACATTATTGAGGAAGTTGAAAACAAGAAACGTATCTAGGTAATGAAAAACCATGACCCAACTCTTGTCTCGGTGGCATCACTATAGTTGGTGTCACCCAGTATGGTAACTTATGGTGTCACCCTCCCTATGGTGTCAAACCCTTGACCAGCACAGCTATACCAAGGTTATTCGAAACATCGTGCATGCTCATTAGAAAGTTCAACATGTGTAAGATTCCTTTGGTGACACCAGACATTTTCGCTAGAAAGTTATTATTAAAGAAGTCAGTGAGGAGTATAGTCTATTCAATGGCATCAAGTGATTCAATTCACCACTTTGTCATGAAGTTATAATTTAGTTTCTAAAGTAAACACTTTGGTTTTTCTGTATAACTCTGCAAATTGCTACATCTTTATAGCGCTTTCCTGCCGAGCACAGCGCTTTGCTACAGCTTTTCAAAGCTTTCCAGCATAACACCGCGCAAAGCTACAGCTTTTCAAGGCTTTCCTGCATAACAATACTCTGATTGGGTATAATTTTAAACTCTATGCAAAAAGCCGGGGTTGATGCCCAGGAAACCGCTAATAATGCTTTTGGCTGCCAGTTGGTGAAAAAAAAATTCCTGATGAGATTTTATTATTATTTAGTGTGAAACCAATAATGCTGGAGATCAAAATCGAGCTTATGGACCTGATCACATGTCGTCGGGAGTCGGACTTGATGCTGATCGTAGAATCGTGTCTCCAGTGCGTAAAGTTTTAAACTAGATTCAAGTGACTAAGACTAACTATAGAACTAAAGTAACCAGAAAGAAAAAACTATCAGGTTGCCAGTTAAAATGGTGATTTATAAAAATTGTAATTCGTTATTCTTCATACATTTTACAGATGCTGCCAAGCGACTATGAGCGACAAGGGGCAAGGCCCAAGATCCAAACAACCGCAGCTAAGCGAAAGCCGATGTTGAACGTGGACAGTCAAGAAGGAGTTTGTGCAGCACCCCCAGCACCCTGTTGCTTGGTGTCACCACGAGAACGAGCAGTTGTCACTACCACTCCGTGTCCATTTTGTCCGCAAATTGGAACCAGCCCAGTGATTCATTCCGATGATGATCACTTGCGTATGCATATGTATTCAGAGCTTAGCAATCGGCGATGGGGTTGAGCCCATTTGGGATAATTTCAGCTATTTTTTTTGGTTATAGATGGACTCTTGATTAGATTTAGTAGCTTTAGCAAAAAGATAAGCATTTAAAAATAGCAAAACTGAAGATCTAAAAAATAAGAGAGGAGACGTGATAGAAATATCATATTAGAAAATAGCAAAACAGAAAAGTAACAAAAAACAAACATTGAAACGTTGTTCTGTTTCAGTAACCCAATGAACATTGCTTTATTACTATATATATTTTGTTTTACCCCTGTATGAAATGAAAACTATGCTTGTCATTCGTGATTGAATGTGTCACGTTTGACTGGCATAAAGAAATTGTTGTAGATTGAATGTTGCAAATAAATTTCAGAAAACCCAAAATCAACATTATCATTGC
This sequence comes from Cryptops parisi, assembly GCA_034695005.1. Classification (NCBI taxonomy): domain Eukaryota; kingdom Metazoa; phylum Arthropoda; class Chilopoda; order Scolopendromorpha; family Cryptopidae; genus Cryptops; species Cryptops parisi. The sequence continues at coordinate 15,307 of JAQIWH010002752.1, read as the reverse complement.
AATATTATAAACACTTGAAAACAATCTTTTTCAACGCAATAGAATAAAGTGATATAAAGTACAGTGGAAACCGGATATTGTGATCAGTTTGGGACAATCTGCTTTTTGATAACAATGGCTGGCTGATAACATTAAACAATGGACATAAAACAAAGTGTCTTGAGACCGATTGATAATGATAACAATAGCCAATTGATAACATTATCAGTGATTATAATAACCGAATTTTACTATTACCTTCTAGTCAGTAAAATAAGTTTGTTTTTTAACAACTTTTATTTTTTGCATATGCTTTTACAGTAAAGGCATTCAAATGCTTAGCACTATGTACATGTCATTGTGTAATATGTACCATGACAACTGGTCGTGTATTTACACACTATTACTACATATACATACAAGGTAGGTGGGTAGGTACTTGCTTTTTATTACGAGGCCTTACGACTGTGTCATTTGGCTCTTGAACTTCATTAAATCGTTAAGTACAGAAATAATGATGAGGTGAGGATGATGGAAATGGGTTTTATGAAGCAGGAGGAAACGGGAGAACTCCGAGAAAACTTGCCCTCGTGGTATTATACATACAATAAATACTGCATGTATGTACAGTAACTGGGCTGCCTGAAGCCAAAAGGAACTAAAAAATTTCATATTTTTAAGGAAATTGAGAAAGTGGAATGGAGTTTAGTATTAGAACCTATGCTAAATCATAGACTCTTTTTGCTCTACGTGACTTTTTCGTGAAAAATGGTTATTAGTTCATGTTGTTCTCAATATCAGTAAAATCACTAAAAGGTAGAGTGGGTATATTTTTATGTTAAACCAATAATAACCAAACACGGAAATTTGTAGTTATTATTAAGATGAGTATAATTGAAAAAGCTCCATAGTGATAAGCTCTAAAAAACAGTGAAGCTCCATAAAGTGGACTACCACCATATAGGAAATGTTAAAAATTTCAAATGGATTGATATATTGTTCATCTTCTGTATAAATATTTGAGAAAAAGTCACAAAAGTGCAAATTTTGAATTGTTTTTACTCGATTCAATCATTCAATGGAGATTGACATTTTTGTTTTGGTTTCAAATTTGGCGCGTTTTTTTGTTATGTTTGTTTTTTTGTTTATAGCAAAATTTTGACATGTTTTACATACGCTTACAATTTATAGAAAGAGAAAATGTATTTTATTTAAATAAATACAATTTCTTAAAATATTATTTTAATTTTTTTGTTAACATTGTAAAAAATGAAAATGAAATTAACAAATTAACCCCCCCCCCCCTAAAAAAATGAACAAAAAACAAAATAAAACAAAACAAACCGGTCTTTCGTATTTTTTCACATCATTTAACTCATTAACTTTCACACAAAGAAAATTTCCTTTATTCATACATCCTTTAAAAAAATGACATCATTCTTTTAAAAGACTTGTCACTTTCATAGCGCAACAGCAAATACACGTCAACTCCGAACGTCAATAGTACAGGTTTCTGACAAAAATCTCTACTAATCATACAATCTATTTCAATAACTGTCCGTTCGAATACATAAATAAGGTATTTTAATACGTCGACTTTCCATTATAAAACCGAAGACACGTAAACTTTTTTTGCAAAAATACGCTCGATCAAGGAACAACACGCGTGGACGGTCATAAGTTTTCACCAACGCAACAATGACGTCATTTATTCTTTTCCCTTTCAGTTGCAAAAATGGCGAACTTCATAGGAATCCCGTTAAAGAAGACCTCGGAGGTTGATTTTGTAAAACCGATGAAAAACCTCATCGCGAGCACGTACAATTTGTCTGAAAATGTCCAAGACTTCGGTGAAGCTCTGAGTGAGCTTCACAAGCTGAGAATGAACGCGACATGGCGGACTTTGGATAAACACGAGAGTTCTTTAGACGTTATGTATAGGTGAGTATACACAATCTCGGCTGCCAGCCATAGTTTTCTAATTTTCTCGTGATGATGATGATGATGATGATGTCAAGAGTATGATTACAATATTTGGTGTGCGAAAATGACAATAAATCGGGGTGCCAATGTTTTCTGCAATTCAGATTTAAATGACAACTTTGAAAAACGGTTGTTTTGAACTTGATCAAGAGCTGGGTGTCTGATTATGACGAGTCAATTATCGTTAATATGAGTAACACCACTTGAACTACAATGCCGAGCCTCGTATGACGAGTTCAATTGGTCCCAATTGGTGCAGGCATCGATTCTCGTTATGAGAACAACTCGTTGTATGAACAACATTTTTAACATACAAAGTGCTTTCTCAGACGAAGACGGCACACAAACTTGTTTATGTGCCGTCTTAATTATTATTTAATTAATTAGTTAATTAATTGAAGCATTAAACTCACTGGTTAAACTGTAATTAAGCTCACCCAGTTTAATGATTTAATTATACTTTACAGCTGATTTATAATAAATTTTCCACACATGATGTTAGGTTGTTTTATTTAGTAAACAAATCCCTATGTGACCACAAAAATTTAGATTATTTGAAATGACTAGATCTTTGATGATGTTTTCACTTTATAGGTCCTGAATCAAAAAACGAATGGTGTATTAAGTTACTATTGCTTACTTTTTAGGTATTACGATCAGCTAGTAGCTCTAGAAGGAAAAGTGCCTTCAGCTGATATTCAAGTAAGCATTTTCATAAAACTAGGTTCTTAACTGTATACTATACAGGGTGTTCCTGAAAGATTTAGTAGAATTTTAACCACGGATGCTAAGCATCAAAACAAAGCAGAAAAACCATATATCTCTAAACGTGTCTGAAAATGCTTCCCTTCCGTGATCAGGGCCGGATTTCCCATTAGGCTCTAAAGGCCCGGGCGTAGGGCGGCATAAAACATTAAAATTATGCATCTAGGTATACAAATGTCGACTTTTAACAATACCCGTAAAAAATGGTTAAATATTTTTTGCACTTTTAATAAACTTTCTAGTTTGTGTTTTCATTGATACGTTGAATTTGAGCAGGGGGAGGGGGGAAACGGCATTCAGTGTGGGCCTATAGGCGAAAAACTACTAAATCCGGCCCTGTCCGTGATAACACAGGGTGAAGCAAGTGTAAATGCTTACTCATACTTGTATAGGCTTGTCTGAGTGTCTCATACTTGCTATAGCTATGCGAAATACAAATGAGCATGCCCTTCCCGACCCATGTTAATAATGGACTTTTTGATTTCTTTTGATGTCTTTGGTTAAAATTTTGACTAGATCTCTCAGGGAACACCATTGACTTTACTGTATATGTGAATAAGAAAGTGGATGTGTATTTCACCATAGCAATAGAATAAGTAATTGAATTTTTGTTTCAGATTTCTTTTAAATGGAAAGATGCGTTTGACAAAGGATCGTTTTTCAGTGGAAGGAGTAGCTTGAGTACGATTTCTTATGTTCAATTCAAAATGAAAGTATGTTGTTGTTCACCGAATGGTTTTGACTCCAGTTTAATTCATTTTTGGTTACTTATTTCAGCACTTGCATCTGTTGCTTATGAAAAAGCATGCATCTTGTTCAACATCGCTGCCATGCAAAGCCAAATCGCTGCAAGTCAAAATACCGAAAATGACGATGGTTTGAAATTAATGACGAAGCTCTTTCAGGTGCGAATCAGTGCGAACATGAACAATATGCTGAATGAAACTCATTTTTATATTTTGAAATGTTTTTGCTTTTACATTTCAGCAATCTTGTGGAATTTTCAACCATTTAAAAAACAGCATAATGTCCAGCATTCAGCAAGAACCAACACACGATATGAATCCAGAAACACTGGGAGCATTGAGCGCACTGATGCTTGCCCAAGCTCAAGAAAGCTTTTTCCTGAAGGCTACAAATGGTAAGAATAATTAGTTGTTTGATTTCTCTATGCGTGTCAGTGTCTCGTCGTGATTAACATCAGCAGTGAAATCAAACGCAGCGATCTTCTAATGTTTTTTTTTATATAATATTTTTTCATTTCAAATGGACTTACAAAAAATTGTGAATTTACTCTAAGTGCTAAACTTCCTGTACTGTAAAAATATATGGTAGAGCAACAGAAGTTTCACTCAGAGATGAAAGTTTTATTTGTCAGTATAGTACATTCATACATAGATGATATTTAACTTGTGTGTAGTATTCACTGCAATCATTTGCTAATGTAAGTTAGCCTACCTATACGTCATTGGCTCAAGTTAATAGTTCAATTCAAATTCAACTAATCGCTCATTGGCTCAATTCAAATTAAAATAACAGCTCATTGGCTCAATTCAAGCGCAACTGGTTTTCAGTGTTGTCACCAGATGATGCCAGGTGCCGGTCCAATGATGGGTTTTTTACTGGTGTTTAATAATTATATTTTGTTTATGTTATTGATTATTTAGTTTCAGTGGTTTGTTTTTCTTGTATCAATTTTCACCTAAATTCTTCACAGCTCGCTGAATTTTAGCGATGAATATTTTTAATTTTATTAATTCCCATGAGAAATCAGTTTTTGTGTAGTGGTTTTTTTGTTTTGTTTTTTTCAGTTAGCACTGAAGTTTTTAAGAACTAAATGAACATCGTTAAACGATTCCTGTATTAAGTGATGAATAGTAATGTTTATTTAATTTTATTATTTTGAAATTGTATTTCACAGATAATATGAAAAATGTCATCATTGCCAAGGTTAGTGCTCAGTGTGAAGATCTTTACTCGGATGCATTGAAACAAATGCAAAAGGAATCATTAAGGCCACTATGGGAGAAGGTTCGTTGAAAATGTTAATATTCATTCATTTGTTGACATTTGGTAATAGGCCACTTCAATAGAAGTGATTGTAGCCAAAAAACGTTTATTAATACTGAACACTAAACACTTGTCATTTGCAGGATTGGGTGTCCTCAATTGCAGGAAAGCAAGCAGCTTATCACGCGTTAAGTGAATATTATCAAGCTCAAGTGGCCAAAGCAGAGAAGAATGTTGGCGAAGAGTTAGCAAGATTAATGGTAAAGTTAAACAAATTTCATGACCTTGCATAAGGATAAGGGGTGTAACCATGTTTGTTGAAATCCAAAACTAAACTTAAACTAAATTTGTTCAGCATGCGTTAGAACTGATCAAAGCTGCTGAAAACCGGTCTGGTATCATAGGATCGTATAAAGATTGGACGGGCAAAATCCAGCGCCACCATGACGAGACAAAGAAAGACAACGATTTCATTTATCACGAACGGATTCCTGATGCGAAATCGTTACCCCCCATTGGCAGAGCTTCGGTAGCCAAAGTCAATCCGATACCCAACTGCTTGAGTTCAAACTTCAAAGGTAAAATTTGGATTTGAATTTTGTTTTTGTTTAAGTCAATATTTGTTGTCATCAGTGGTTTTGTTAATTAACAGTTCATTTGTTGATGTGCGATATTTTTTGTTATGTACGTCTATGTAGATTTGTTTGAAAACTTGATGCCTTTGGCTGTTCAGCAATCGGTGACCGCTTTTGATGCGCGGAAAGCGGAAATCGTCAACAAAGAAATTGCCACACTTAGAGAAAATACACAGCTTTTGAATGGGTAAGGCTGGAACGATTGAAAACCGTTGACTTTGTTTATTTTCAGTGGATTTTTCTTCATTAACCGTATTTATTTTTTTTCTCCATCGATAGCATTTTGGTGTCGTTGAATCTTCCAGCTGCGTTGGAAGACATTTCGGGCGAAACGTTACCACAGTCGCTGAAAGACAAAGCCAAAGCTGTCAGGGACAAAGGCGGCCTCGAATCGATTGAAAAATTGATTCCGGAGCTTCCGGAATTAGTGCAACGGAATAAAGAAATTCTAGACGAGGTCAGTGAAGTTGATGAAGAAAAATACACTACATGATACTTTTTTTTCAGATTGAATTGTCAATTTGTTTATTTTTTTCTTTAGGCTGATAGAATGTTGAACGACGAGCAAGCTTCAGACAATCAGTTGCGGTCACAATTTAAAGAAAGGTGGACACGCACTCCGTCGGAAAAGTTGACGGAACCACTCAGGGCAAACGCAGCCAAGTACAGGACGATCATCAACAACGCTGTCCAGGCGGACAGCATCGTCAGAGAAAAGTTCAACAAGCACAAGAATGGATTTATGCTTTTGAGCAAATCCGAGGTGATCACGAAACTTGTGTTGGAAAATTTTTAAGATTTGAAAAATGGATCATTTTTTATTGAAAAGCTCTGTTGCGTTTTCAGTTTGAACTTGAATCTGCCATTCCTGCAGCCAATCCAGCTAAAGTTCTACAAGGCAGCCCTGTGGTTCAGAAACTAAGAGAGGACATGAAACAGGTGGAAGCGATTAAAACCGACCGTGATGTCATAGAAACTGAACTGAAAGAGACTAACGTTGATATAAGTAATGGTCTAAACTTTTTTCCTTGTCTGTGCTTGATTTTTTTCGCTTGCCTATTTTACATGCTTTATTTCAACTGGTGAGTGAGATGGCTAGTATTGCAGTGCGAATTGAGACCTAGGGAAACACGGAAACATCTGGTGACCAAATACCGATGTCAATAAAGGGCGTTCTTTGAAAAAAAATCACTTTTAATTTTCTTTTGTTTCTTTGTCTGTCTCTATTTCTCTTTGTGTTTACATTTTATATTTTGTTATTTTTCAATTTGGAATTTTTGTGATGCTGCGAACAAACTCAGCTTTAGGGCTAGCATTTGTACCCCATTGGGTGCACCTATTGTGGTGCAAGTATGGGAGCGTTGAGTTACTTACAGAACACGACAAAACAGCAAATTCAACAATTCATCAAATACAACAAAACAAAACACCCTCGTAATAGCAAATTTTCTTGCGGGGTATAACGAAACGAGCGCCAGGTAGGATTTCTCTCATTGCATACTAGATAAAAGAACTAGCATAAATCTGGGGCTTTCTGCACTAATTGATAAAATGTGGATACGATGCTATTAGAAACTAGCTCGTTCGGTGGTGGCTGCACCACCCCCTCGAAAGGCTGCATCAAGGTGTTGCCATCAAACATAAGAAGAAGAACATCGGTGGTTCATTGGTTAACTTTCTCGTCTATCGTAGTAACCCGGTTTTGAGTTTTTTATCTTCTTTAAAAGACGCTGCAGACGGACAGACAAATATTATAGCTATAAGCACTAAGACTGTTGTTGAACTGTTGACTTTTGTTTTAACAGGAGGAGAATTTTTATCAGCACTGAACAAAGATGGTGCCATTAACGAACCAGCGATGTCCGTTGAGTTCCTGGGCCAAGCGTACGGGCCGTTGCAGCAAAGGATTGCTTCGAGCATTGAGCGACAGAAGAAATTATTGGAAGAAATCCAGGCGAGTTGCATTTGCCATCGTTTTATTTGGAGACTTTAAGTTGGCTTGAGATTGTTACGAAAATAGGGACTACATTCGACTATTAGCAGAATGCGAGGTGTAAATCGATCTCTTATCTGACTCAATGTCGAACTTTTAGCCTGACTTTTAAGTAGAGTGCAAATGAAAATTACATTTTGTTGTCATAACAGGCAAGATACATGTTATGTCGGAATGTTAATTGACAGGAAGCAAAGATTTATTTAAACGGACATAATTTGAATTTGTTATAAATATTTTTGTATCCCATAGGTGGCCAACAGAGAATTTTGCCAAAAGAAATCGAGCAATGACGGTGCCAATTCAAGGGAGACCATGATGCAGGACTTGGCTGCGGCGTATGATGCGTACATGGAGCTGACATCAAATCTTCAAGAAGGAACTAAGGTAAATGCGTTCATGTTGTTGATGTTTTGTGAAACATGACTGTTGTTTACTTTCAACTGGGTGGTTTTTATTTTTTTTTCCTTCCTAGTTTTACAACGATTTGACACAATTGCTTGTGAACTTTCAAAACAAAGTGAACGATTTCTGTTTTGCTCGAAAAACTGAAAAAGAAGACCTGATGCGAGATCTTCAACAGAACATTGCCAATTCCTCTGGTAGCGCCCCTGCGGCACCAGCGCATGGAACAGGTATTTATTTTATTACACTTTATCAATGTCCTTTGTTGTTAGTGGTTTTTGTGTAGGCTATTTGTAGGTTTCAATTTCCCAAGTTTATTGAAAGTTTCTGGTAATTAATGCCATTTTGTATCGTCTGCAAAATGTTGTATGTTAGTTCACTTTTTGGTGTTTATATCTATGGTGTTACATTCTCCCCAGATGATATTTAACCATAAACACACGTACAATACCATCTGGTAGATATCGAATGGTAAAGATTGGTTGATTGTAAAATACTGTATATTTTTGGTCAACCCATAGCCTCCAAATGCTCTAGAAAGTACTACAACAATGTTTAAAATGAGTAGATGAGTTGAATTAATTTATAATTATTGTAATCCCTTATAAACATGATCTTGTTAAATGGAGCACTTTACAGGAAGTAATGCCCCGTGGATAACAAGGGATTATATCAATTTATATTAATATTGAGAAGTTATGGATATAGTGTCACATTATGTTGTATGTTATGACTCTACAGAGCCTGACGTGGGGGTTTTCACATTATTTTTCCAATACTTTGGACTTGCAATTGCAGGTTCACGAGCATCCAAAAACATGAATGAAAAAAATTGTTGCACTCCGTAGCTGCGTCTTATATTCGTGGACGTCCGATATAAATTATAATAAACAATACTAGAAACAATTATAAAAAAAAAATCATTATTTATTATATTACTGGTAGAATATAGCAAAAAAATATATGAATGAGTGTGTTATTTGGGGTTTTCAGTATCCTCCAGTGTCTTTATTACAAAACACATTACATCAGAGCCAATCACAGCTTAAGTTTCATTGTCCAGTAAGTTGTTTCTTAGGTGTATCTCATGTGTGCATCTTATAATCGGGTGCATCCTATATAATTCATTTTTCATTTAAACCCCTAGAAGTTTTGTGTCTTATAGTTGAGTGCGTCTTATATTCACGAAAATTCCGTGTTATTTGAATCTTTTTTTTTTTTTTGTAAAAAAAGTGAAAGCTCAAAAGCAATGATGAACCTACATATTCTGCTTCATTCGCAGACCCGAAAAAACATGCTCCGCCACGTCCGCCACCACCTGTTCCGAGTCACGGAGTTCCGCCCTACTCGACACCTACGGCGCCATCGGCGGCGGCACCACCTATGGTACCTGGGGTAGCAGCTGCAGCACCAGGAAGTTACCCCACGCAACCGGGCGCCGTTCCTTATCCTGTAGGTCCAGCCCAAGGAATGCCCATGCCCCAGCCGTTTGCTCCTTATCCGTTTGCATATTCTTACACGCCTGCTGCGCCGACAGCCTACAATCCTTATCCTACTTATCCACCTCCTTCAGGTACGAACTTTGCTACCACTTGGCCGAACCATGGTAATACTCGGCTGCGCAGTTGTTGTTTTTTTGCGATGTTCCAAAAAGTCTGAAACGTGCGAACGTTTTATTTTCTTTCTCCGTAACAGGTGGTTATATGTACCAACGACCGGATCAGCAGTATCCCGGTTATCCTGGAAATCAACAACAGCCTCCTACATACCCGCAACAACACTGGTAATTGAAACGAATTTAAAGAAGTTTTTCTTTCATAGTATTATTTAACGGATTATTCGGCAAAGATGTAACTCTTCACAGAATTGTATATGTGTAATAATTAATTTCCCGTTTTGTTTTGCTTTTTTCTTTGTTTGTTTTTTCAATATGAACAATGCAAAACTCGAAGTGTATAGCTAGTTTTTTACATATTACCAAAAAAAAAAAAAAAGGATCTATTTGCTAATAAATATATCAATAAAAATGTATTTGATGTTTATTAATTAGAAATTTTTCTATGTAGATCCCTTGATTTGATGCCCTGTTAACCCAAATGTTTAAAAAGTTGGAAAGTTGTTGAAAGGTAAATTTAGATTTGAAGAAAAAAAGTGTGGTCAAAAGTTTATTTATCAATTTCTATTGGGAAATCGAAAAAAAAATTAATTAATTAATTAATATTTAGTGTTGATTATCTTGTTCTGAATGTAAATGGCGAAAAAGAGAAATATTGCGCCGCTTTTAGTTACCCAACTTATCACCAGGCGGCGTTGAAACAGTCCAATTATTCAGTGTGTTAGATTTTGTGATTATTAGTGCTATTTTGTACAATACTATTCCTGAATCACTAACTGCACATTCCGGTTTCTAGATAATAAAGAAACAACGCCGCTAGCTTTGCAATATGATTTTACGTTCACCAATTGTAAATATATCAAGTTTTGTCACCAATGACAATTTTTCTAACGTTCACTGCAGCGATTTACATTCAGAACGATACTGTGTGTGGATATCAAATTTATCAAATTTTCCTATTATTTTGTTTTATACGACTAATTATATATATATATATATGAACATTATGTAAAATAATAAATTGTTATCTTGATTGCAATATTGATGAATCTTGAGATATTTGTAGGTCAGGACGTAAACATGGTTTGAATTTTTTGATCAGTTTTGGACGAGACAGCCATAATTGATAATAACTGAAACGTCGAGGAAGTAAGACGACGCGTTCAGTTTCATGAACTTGTTCATTAGGCGCAGTGACTTCAACTCCTCGTAGTTGATAAAAGCACCAAATTCTGGTGGTAATGCCGTCAAGGCATCCACTTCTGGTGTGGGTGGCCCAGGTTCGCCTCCCACTCTTGCCATATGGGTTCAGTTTGGGGTCTGACACCATGATTTTCTAAAAACATTTTCAGCCAGCGTAGTATTGGGAGAAAGTAAAATATCATCTGAAAATTTATCTTGAAACTTGTGATTGATAATGGTCTGATACATGGTTACTGTGACTTTTCTAGTTTTTGATTCAGGGTAGGCTAGGGAAAACTGTGCTTCAGCATTTTGAAAACGATATTGCTCTAAGTTTTCTTCTGAACAGTTTTCTTTTTGTTTTTTGTATTTCGCTGACAATGTCATGCATTCGAGTACTCAAACCAATTACTTTGCCTGTTTTTTTTCTCCACACAATGCAAGGTATAAATTCCAGAAATTGTAATTAAATTGAAAAGTGTGATCTTGGTCACTGGTATATGCCCATATTTACTGGACGTGGATATTAATAGTCTTGATTCAAGTTTGAACTTCCTCTGAAATTATTGTGAGGAATCCAGTGTCTTGAAGGATAGTAAAATGTAATGGAAGCTGGAGCAGTGGCCAGTTGAGAATCAACTTTTGGGAGCGGGTTCACGTGGAATTTCATGCCGAATAAAATATAAGATTGTTTTCTTGAGGCAAATCAAGGTCCGAATGAGTGATTGAACCTCAAAAACGCATAATATATACCATTTTTTTAAGCGGGCCCAAAATTGATCGATTGATTGATACTGGGTACAGTAACTTAATCTTATAGTCTATTACTTCCAAAAAAAATGTTTCCAAATTAGAGGAAGGGTTAATTCCAAAAACCCAAAATTTGCCCCTTGCGCACGGTCCTGGCTGTGTGAGAAATTCTCGACAATAATCGTCCTTTGTTAACATCTTCAACTTGTGAAGAAAAATCGTCACAACTCGTCTCCACGTGTTTCGAGTTCCATTAACTTTCAGTTCGTAGTTCCGAGATCGTTAAATCAGGGTTCATTGAATCCATGGTTTTTAGTGCGTGCATTGCAAACGTAGTGTTGTGAGCAATACTGTGTAACAAAGTAATCATTTTGATGTGTCTAACAAATTGTGTACGAGAAATATATCATTTTTAAATTATAGCCCCCCCCCCCCTCCCCCAAAAAAAACAGGGAATTAATTTCATTTGCTTAAATTGTTAAAAAAAAAATTAAGCTTAATGGCTAAGATGGGTTTCAAGTACTCCATTCGGCGAAATAAATTTTTTTGTAGTTGGTCATCTATCGGTAGCTGAGGTGAATGTTGATGATGACACCCAAGTTTATTAGAATGATGACAGTTAAGAGTTTATGTTGTTGCTGCCCAGTTTTTTTCCCTTGGTATCTCATTAATTCTCCATTTCTCATTATCGTGTGTGGTTTTTTTATTGCAAACAAATCATATGCAAAGAAGAAAGAGCAATGAACTAATAAGCAAGGTACCAATCGTTCGATCATTTAATTGATTGCACTGACAACCAACACTTTTGAAACGACCTTGCATCATAAACGATGAAGGTTGTGTTCATAATAGAAAACCAACCTGTTGTGTGTATGCAGTCAAGTCATTAATCTGCATAGTTATCAAATTGTGTTTGAAGTTGATTGCAACTTTAATACGATCAGCTGAAACCGATCCGAAAATTTTCGCACGTGAAATGCTCAAAAAAAGTTGATTGAATTCTTAATCATTTGCTGCCGAAGAGGTTATTGCTACGTGGGATGATTTCCTTTTGCGGATCCTTTTCTTTCATAATGAGCGATAATGAATGAGACAGGTTGATTTGATTGAATTCAATTTTATTTTTTTGTCCACTTGTTTTGCCAGTTTCGGAAGCCTGTTTGCAAAAGCTTGAGAAAATTAGTCATTAATCAAGGATAGGAACTCGAATTACATCATAATTGGTCATACAGGATGTCGGAACCGAAAGTTTTATTTACAACTTTAATGTAAAGGAAGTTGTGAAATCGAAATCGGACGTGATTGGAACATGAAAGTGAAGAGCATCGAAACCCTCTTAAGATGTTTTCCATAACTCGTTTCCAAGGGTTGAAACATTGACTTTTTAAGTGGGAATGTCAAACGACAAAGTTTTGTTCCAATGTTTTTTAAAATACCTGATAATCGATTATTTTATGCACTAGAAGTAGACCCGTGCTGCAGCACGGGGGCATGAAGTAGATGTTTGGGGTTAGTAATACAAACTTTACTACAAAATGTACATATTTGTAGATTGAAATTACTGCGACTTCAGTTTTGAAATTTTGATGCCATTTCACTTTTCCATTTTTCGTGGATTTTTCATTTTGGATGGATTTTTTAATCTACTATTTACACCGATTGCCATTCAAAACTCTGTTCACTATTTTTAATGATCGGAACTATCACCATATATCAACATATTTGTGCTTTTGCCGTTTACAACCAACCAACCAATCAGCTCCATCTAATGACATGATACTACAAAAGCGTTTATGACACACACACAGATCTGGTTAATTATTATTTTTTGCATACAAAAATAAATATTCAACCCTTATCTATGATAGTTTATAAGAAAACAATGACGCATATAATGTGAACAAAATATGCATTTCTCTGGGTGACATGTTTCAAAAGGCCACTATCAATTTCTTCATTTTTGTTTCTGTAAAATAGTCAACAATGCCCAACATAATAAATTAATCCATTTCAAAGTGTAGAAACTCTGACACCACCTCATCAGTGACTTAAACTTATATTTTAACACAATGCTTTTTTTTTAAACAATAAATTGAGTGGTTGAGGCGTTCACCTCTGGTGTGAGTGGCCCAGGTTCGCCTTCCGCTCTTGCCACGTGGATTCAGTTTGGATCTTCTGACACCATGGGGACACATTTTCTCGGAGTTATTCACTTTCCTCCTGAATCGTAAAATCTTATTCCATCATTATTCTTCATCACCTCAACTTCATTGTCGTTTCTGAATTTTCTGAATTAAAGTCTGGGGGCCAAATGACAAACCTAACAGCAGTCGTTAAACTCCAAGTACCTACCTGCTTTTTAAAGACTCTGTCACTAAAATTCATTTCGTTTGCGACACTTAAAATGTTTTTGCTGAGAACTCCAAGAAACCGTATCATGCCACCACTGGCAGAGGGCTCCAGTTTTGATTTATTTTCTAGCTTGTGTGCTTCAGCTGATAATTTATTATAAAATCATTATCATAAAACTTGCAAACTTTATATTTTGTAACTCTCAGATAGTCAGATGAAGCAACTTGTATAGTCGAAAAAAGACTTTACGGTGGTAATTGATTTCTTTCTTCAAATTTGTGTCGTGCCGAACAAAACTTATATGTAATGCACTGCACGTAGTCGTTAACTCGGAGTGATTTTGAATAAGACCATCACTTCAATCATTGTTTCACTCGTAGTTTCTGTATGGCATGTGGACATTTCAATGGCATGTTAATAACATAGGTTTAATTTATGCAATGACAGTGCACTTCTACTTTTGGAAATGCTTTTTTTTTTATAACATTTTCATTCTTTGGGAACAAATGCGTCCACAGTTGTATAGCAATAATGCTTTTTGCAGTTGTTAATGTTAACGTACATTTTTGTTATACATTAACAACTTTTTAAAAGCTTTAAAAGTTTAATAATATGTCGTGATATTTAGTTTAATGTGATAATTAAGGTCGTGATCTGCTGGGGAGGTCTTAAAGTTCAATATATACATTCTTACATTGCCAATTAGCTTTTTTGTTGTTTGTGTTTTGCTGAACAAGAGTTCAGAGTTATGTTAGTACCTGATGCTAAGTATCTGATTATCATAAATATGAACATCTCCAGCATCGTTTACTTTTATATGGCATTTGCAATTCTATTTGAATGCTAATAACAAAAAATTTCAATGACAATGCACTTCTAGTTTTGAAGTCACAGCTGAATTCCAACCACAGTCTACTATGGTATGACTACACAGCAAATCTGTTGGCAATGATACAATGTTAATGTTTTATCATATATTTTTATGGTTTATGTATATTTTTTTATAGTTTAGGTATATGTTTATAGTTTTTGATTTTGGTAATAATAGTAATATTTTATGTTAGGACATGACAGTAAAGACTCGGCTAACCGGTTATTTCGCTGGAGATCTGAAAATGATTTCTCCAAATTCATATCAGAGCATATTGGAGGGGGGGGGTAATTGCGAAAAATAAGGCTGAATAGTGAAAATAACTAACTTTTGATTTGTTTATTTATTTAATATTTATTTAATTTTATTTAATTCTTAGTTTAATTATTTAAATTTTAATTAGGCTCGTCAAATAATAAGAATAACTGGTCTAACCCGTCAACAACGATGGAGCGAATTCCAGAAACATTCCGATACACTTTGAGATCAAAGTGCTCATACTCATCTTTGTTTATATTCACGTTGTTGTAGTAAACCCCGTGATTCAAGGGGGGGAGGGCGTGTTAGTATGGTAAGCTATGGTACGCAACTATCTAATTGTTATAAAATGCAAAATCTGCCTCTTCTTCCTCCTCCTCCTCCTCACCAGTTGTTGTTCGGTTGTTTCTATAGAAACAACCGAAACGAAAGGAAATAAAAAATAAATACTCTAACTGTAACGAATATTGAGTTGAATGAATAAATAACTGTAACGAATATTGCGACAG
>JAQIWH010002751.1:0-22909 GCA_034695005.1 Cryptops parisi | reverse complement strand
TTAATTAGTATACCAAGTTTAAAGTGTCTACGATACTGGGAACATATGTAAAAACAAACTTCAAAATTTGAAACAGGATGAAACATTTTTTACGACTAGTCAAGTTAAATAAAAGGTTGTAAAAAAAGTGGATTATAAACACAATACTAATATAAAATAAAAACATGCCATTGCTTATTTGTGAATCACATGCCCAACATAATATGTTTAAAAAAATTTAGATCAAAATTTTTTATCCCTACATTATTCACAGACAGTCTGCGGATATTGGTCGGTATAAGATTCCATTTGGGAAAACAAGAGACTGGAAATCTATTATGAGGGTAAATTTGATGAGAGGGTAACGTGAAGGTATATATTGTTTTAGGTCGTATATTTGTATGGGAATTGAAATGAGAGGTAAATTTTGATAGAGGAGGTGAGGGAGTGTTAATTAATGATAACTGCCAGTTCTTTTAGTTGGTGATAGATAATTAACTTTTTTAGAGTAAGAATTTTTACAGTACGAGCTTTCTGAGAAATAGAGACATACAGCGACCAATTGAAAAGAGTTTGCAATAACTGATTGTAGACTACAGATAGATAGTCTATTGATTCTAAAGGTTGAAGCAGCAGCCCATAGAAGAAACTATGGGAGTGATTTTACTATTAAATAGTTTTTTTTTTCTGTTTTTGTCAAACTATTTTGTAATCTTTTGAGAAGAAAGAAGTTTCTCTTTAACTTTTACTTTATTATTTGTTCAATGTAGTATAGGGAGCAAAGGTGAAGCCCACTGCAGTAATTTGTTGTGGATTATGTGTAAATTTGCTAATCATAATGGATTTTTGTTTTAACGGATTCAATGACATATGTATGGGCTGTGCTATACCAGCCAGTGTGACTTTGAAGATCTTTTTCCAATAGATACTTTGCAATGTGATGTTCGTATTTGGGATAGGGTAAAATTAGAATATTGTCATCGATGTTAAATAGAGCATTCGATGCAATGGCATAAAGCAAAGAGGCCAAACAAGTGCCTTGTACAACACCCTTATTCGATGGTGTTCTGGTTGTAGAGTCATTTTGAAGTTAGGCTGAACTATTATGGCTGATCTATTATG
Organism: Cryptops parisi; assembly: GCA_034695005.1. NCBI lineage: Eukaryota > Metazoa > Arthropoda > Chilopoda > Scolopendromorpha > Cryptopidae > Cryptops > Cryptops parisi. The sequence continues at coordinate 21,808 of JAQIWH010002751.1, read as the reverse complement.
TTTATGTATTGTATTTGTCCGGTTGTTCCCTTTTGGACGTCTTTTAATAAATAATCTAATTGTTATAAAATGCAAAATCTTCCTCCTCCTCCTCCTCACTAGTTATGTTTCTATAGAAACAACCGAAACGAAACGAAACAAAATAAAAAATAAACACTAGTTATGTTTCTATAGAAACAACCGAAACAAAACAAAACGAAATAAAAAATAAAAACTCTAACTGTAACAAATATTGCGCAGCAATATGAGCTAAATGAATAAATAACTTTCCCGTCATTATTGACGGGCTATTTACTAGTAAATAAATAAATGAATAAATATACATGTCGATATTTCGATTGTCGGTATTTTGAATTGTCGGGTACTGTATTTTGAACTATCGCCATTTGGAACTGTCAGTATTTCGATTGTCGATATTATGATTGTCGGTATAACGAGCGGAACGCTGTACTGTATATCATACTGTACACTTTATTTTGGTGCTTCAGATGTATGCACTGACAAATCAGTAGCTAGGGTCACCTATTTGATATGATCCTCTGCATTTCTTTCACCACCAACGTGGCAGAATCTCCAGGCTCAGCCACTGTTTGGGAGGTGTGTTGTCCAGCGCGTAGTAGCAAACTCAATTAAATCGCTGATTAATCAGAACCGATTACTCCAACCAATTTTGTTTATTTTTTATTTTTGCAGGCCCAATTTTTTCCTGGGGGTAAATTAGTTGAAAGAAAAACAGAAAATATCAGAGTGATAAGAAGGATTGAAGCAAGTGTTGACGCAAAATCAGGTGAAGGTGAAGTACTACCACCCTTTCCAGAATTAACAAGTCTAGAAAAAATTGGAGATGTACTTGGAGGTGTCGCAGCGGCACTAGCAGATGTTCCCGTGTTCGTGGACCGAATATTGGAAATTACCAAACAACAACGGTAATGTTCGTATTGCATTGTCAAAGAAGAGCTCGTTATTCTTCATCGCTGTGCTCGGTGTGACGTCACAACTGAGAACACCAGCGAAACAACTCTCTTTGGTCGTCACAGGTCAAATCAACAAAAATGTACTCCATTCATGTGATGCAATTGTGACTTCGTTAAATTAAGTACAATAAAAAAAAACATTAAAATATACAGTACCATGTGTTGTGAAACGAGCGTGGTTAATTTATTTAGTTTTCGAGAACACAACAAACGAAATTAATTGAAGGGCTCCGGGCAATATAATACTAAGCAATACCTTCTTTTTTTCTTCAAAAATTTACATCAAAGTGTTTCTCAGTCTTGTTTCTACAGTCATTTTACCACTTTCTGGATGTTCAGAACAGAAAGCATTATATACATTATATACAAAATCAACTTGTTGCTCCGTAAAATGGTATGGTACTCTATGTAGTTCTCACTATAAAAACGGATCTCCTGAACAATTTTTAAAATATCATTATACTTCTTTTACATGTTTTTTTTACAAAAACAATGAGTTGCTTTTGCCATCGTGACAGTAACAACAACCCATTGTTTATAAGCGAGCCAATGTCATATGCAACTTTTATTTTTCTGTTGAATGGTTCATAAGGTTTATTGCTTGTTTTCGGTTATGGCCTTGTCAGAGTGTAACAATGTGTTTAAAGCACCCTGTATGTTACTTACGCTATGCCATATTTATATTATACGTATACTGGCGTATTCACAATTATTTTTGAGGTTATGTTTTTTCGCGCGGCCTTGCGATGAAATATTGGAATTATATATCATTGGGAAGAGCTTTAATTAAACTTTTCTACGATTCGTCAACTTGTATTTGTATTTTTTTCTCCAGCATTACCAGTTCATGAAAAATGGTTCTTTAAAAATTGCTATCAATATGTTGGTGTATCGAAAATTTCATGTGTGACCAAACTAAAAGTTTGTATACGCACATTAGTAGACCACCAGCTGCGTGTTGTTACACAAAAGCTGGAAATACGTTGAACAGGTTGAACACTATCAAAACATGCTGCTTCCCAACATTAATGTCAGTGCTCATTGAAAAAACTATAATTAGAAACGAATACGATTAAAAAAGCCTATTGATTAAGAAATATTTATACTCTATGATGGAGACGCTTGACGGCCAATGAAAACCAACCCGCGTAAATTGCACAATTGATACTCGTCGTATGAAACGCAATCGTCAAATGCAAATCATCTTTTCAATCAACATGCAGCGAATGATAGATACAAACCATTTTCATCTTTATTGCCATTGTTTGTTCAACACAAGGTGCACAGGAAATGCTACTGACGTTTACTGTGGCAATATCCGACCAAAATTTGATGTTGAGTTTTAGTTGCACGTATTGCACGCAAACAGAAAACGAATTTTTTTTTTACATCAAAATATCTCATTTGACAACTGTATACGTAACGTATACAGAAAGCCTTCGTTGGAAAGCCTTCAAAAGCTGTAGCAATGTGTTGTGTTATGCTGAAAAACTAGCCACACTGTGTTTAACAAGAAAGCTAGAGTGTTTATTTTGGGAACTAAATAAACTTCATGTAAAATTGTTTCGTGAAATATTGAATCAAAGTGCCCTCACTTTTTTTGAACTGCCCTCGTAGTATTTTATGTGTTTAGAAATAATTGCACAACAACCCATTTACATTCAGTTCTGACGGCTTCAAACTGCGCTGAAACTTTACAAACGACTTAAAAACTTTCTGCACTTGTCAATTGGTGTCCCTCATTATCGACCGTTTGATCAATAACGACATTCCCGTGATATAGCACGGGTTACCTACTAATAATAATATAGACCATGTGTTCAGCATTGCCTTCACAACAAAACTGCAAAGAGAAAATTGACTATAAAATTATTGTCACCAGCTGCGCGTTTCACAAAAAAACAACTAAAAATACGGTGTACAGAATGAACAGCTTATTGGTTAAAAAAAAATTGCGCGTCGATGAATTTTTCATATTATATATACCAGTGATAAAAACCAACAAAATAATAAAACGTGCATAAATTTCATATTTGACAGTAGTCGTATGAAACGTAATCCTCAAAGTCAAATCCCCCATCAAGCAACATGCAAAGTGAATTTTGACACACCATAAAGTTCAAATGTCCAAAGACTGGCCAAAGACTGGTATAACAATTTTCCTATTCTTTCTTAGTAAAATTCCTATTAATGCATATGATTGCCAGTTTCATTAATTAGAACAATAAACATCGGACGAATTTTTCATCAATTTCATTTCCTGAAGAAATGAAGTGAATATCATCCACAGTAGAACTTTACATATTCAAAATATATTTTACTAATAAATAACGATGTCAATAGAATACTGTGGCTTCACATTAGTCACGACATAATGTTTTGTTAATATTATTTTTCAGGCCGCTTTTTCTTCCGGAAATCGATTAATTGAAGATGAAGCAGAAAATATTAAGTGCAACAAGAGTAATTGTAGAAAAAGTGGTAAGACAAAATTAGATACAAGTCGATACATTACAAACCTCGAGGGATTAGACCGCGTTATAATGAAAGATGACGATAAATCCGTGTCGCAAGATTTCTTTCAAAAGCAGCACTGAACAACTTAGAAGAAATTTTAAGAAAAATCAAAAAAAGTGGGGAGAAGGGGAGTTTGAGAAAGTTTGGGGTTTATACTGGTAAAAGGGTATCCAAAGAGATATCTGTGAAAACGAACAAAATGGAGATCACACCCAGCACTACAAAACCACTTGCACCAGTCATTTCAATTGCTAAAAATCAAAGGAGAACTTTCCTGGATTTCCTTAAAATTAATTTATAGATAAGATTTACAAAATATGAGGATCATACAACGTAAAAAGGGACGCGAATTCTTATGGGGAAATTCAACTCAAAAGTCGAATAACTTGAAAGTTGAAATAGTTTCTTTTAACGGATTGTGTTTGAAGTTCGAGGATCCACTGTATATGTATCGGTATCAAATCAATTTTTAATTTGTACAATTGTAAATATTATTAAATTGGTGTTTAAATTACCGTTACCGTTTTATACGCACGCTTTTAAGTATAAAAAACTACGTAGTGACAATGGTCATTACATTGCCCATTGTCTACGACTTTTTTGGATTGTTTAATATGCTAAAAATCCAGATTTTATTTGAGTGTTCATATACAAAAAAGTATAAAATAATATTAAAATTCCAATTGGAAGGATTACTTTTTGAAGTAATTCATTAATCAAACACTCCTAATTCAGACTGATAACGTAAGTGACCAGTATTTGTTTTTTAAACATGAAGTATTTTAAATACCTCAACAAATTTTTGAGCACCAAAATCTTTTATCTAAATTGACATGAAGTTTTTCAAATCGTGAAAACAGAACAAAAATTAAATTGCAAGTTCAATCTCCATGAATTACCGTCACATTTTATGTAACGTAAGTGACCGTTGTATTTTATTTTTAATTTTTACGATAATAAATAAATTTATCCCACCTCGTTTAGAAAGTTAAACATGGCTTCCATTAGTCTCCAAGTCTAAGGGACATTGTAAATTAGGGGAAAACTAATAAAAATCACAATTTGAAGTGTGCATTCTACATTGGTATGCATACCAATGTAGATGTATGGAGAAAGACCAAAGTACTTCGAGTTCAACATCGATATTGACGTCACATCCGTCACTCAAAAATTTTAGTTATATAGATTTGTGAAATATAACTATATAACTAAAGGAAATAATCTTCTACAAGAAATACTAGAAAACACACTTTGGTTTTATGCATGCAAGTTGTATCTCAATGATCAATGGATGAGAAAAAGATTTCATCTTCTAACGCACGAAACTAAATTAAAAATTCTATCAGCTCGTCATTCTTATGATGACACGTCAATTTTTTTCACGTATTTTATTATTATGATAAAAACTTATATAATACAACTGTGTTAAAAGTATTTTTTTCTTAATTCTATTTCACAGAGACTACATTTGGACTCATCAAAGATAAATTTGTTAAACATGGAAACATGATCGAGTTTCATGTTTGCAATGGCATTGGAGAGTGTCAGTAAAATCATAAGTTATGTGGCAGAAAAGACTCGCGAAACATAGGAACTGAATGGATCGCCAATGTGGAGAGACTTTACAATTTACTTCGCAAACTCGCGAGAGCGTTGAGGGTTCGCCGTTCAAAGCACACGGGCTTTTCAGCTGGTATCTTAATTCAATAAAACTCATTTCAAACCCCTAATTCTGTTTTTTAAAAATGTTGATTTAAATTGAGGATTTGGGTGGAATAACGGCGTAACTCAAAAAAATGTTGAGACCTTCAAACTTCTGACGCCTTCAAATTTAAGATTAACAACAATTCCTGTCAACTGTCTATTTATAGATGGAAAATGAACAGGTTTTTCAAAAAATCCGCTAAACGTAGTTAACAGGCCTCAAGTTACAGGCTAATTGAAGGGCTTGGTGTAAACAGGTGTAAAGTAACAATTCCAGGAAAACGCATATCAAAATCTGAACTTGCCTTGCACCACTTCACACTTCTTGCACTAAAATCTTTACCCATATTTTTGTTACACTGCTCAAAATTATGAATTAAAAAGCTAAAATTTTACTTAACACATTTGAAAATGTTTCAATTAACAGTAAACACCTTTTTACACCAGGCTTTTTAATTAAAAAATGGAATTACGTCGTTATTTCAAATATAGTGCTTAGTTATTTCAAATATAATTTATAAATGCATTTACGCCGATTTTCCAAAGATCAGTATCTTTTGCATTGTTTTGGAAGGGAAGCGATCAAGTGAAACAACCTAGAAGTTAAGCGACAAAAAGGAAGAAATCGCAAAAAAAATTACAACAGTCGCGTTCCATATTTTTGCTCCAAAAAAATCCGAAACTGCAATAGACACAACTCAATGTTTTTACGCTATACACTCGTCTAAAACAATTCAAAATATGCATTTTAAGCAATAACGACGTAAGTGGCCGTTTTACGCGTTTTTCCACTCAACTCCTCATTTATAACACTATAAAGAAAACTTATTAAATTTACAGCCAAATCACTTTGACTTTAGAAAACATTTTAAATAGCGTTCATATCTCTAAATACGAAAGCACGCCAAGAAACGAAAATAAACTATAAAATTTTTAAATGTTTATCACTAGTTGACACACTTGCCACTTCGAGTCGACAGCTGTTTGCTTTGCAACAGGGGAGCAAAGCAAGAGGCTAAGTCAAGGTGCAATACATTTTCCAAGGTACAAACCGGTAAGTTCAAAGAAAAGATCTTTAATTATCTTACTCAAATGTCCACAGGCCAAATATTAAGGTCGGGTACTTTTGGTTTAAAGTATAATTTCAACCCCAACCGAGATTAAATACACGGAAAATCGGAAAATCCACAATGGAGTGGAATTGCGTCAGTTTATTGATTTTTTGTACGTTGTACCAAGATGGAAGTCCTGGACGAAGTCCAAATAAGATAGAATATTCCGATTATTTTTCCGTTATCGAGTGTATTAGCTTCTTTTTCATAGTTCACACACAAAACAGAGCCAACCTTAGTTTTAAAATTTTCTTTATTCTCAACTTCCCCTTGTTTGCTCCAAGACTCGATTCATCACGAGTTTATTTTTACCATGTTTAAACATTGCGTCACTTTCCCAGAAGAAGGAAGTGATAGTCTTTCTTAAATGAATTAATACTTTTATACAGTACTGTATTTAAAATTTTAAAAAAGATTAAATATTTCTTTGTGTCTGTTATATTTATAGTGTAAAAAAAAATCAATCATAGTGGTAAAAAAAACAACATCAACCATCTTAAATAAGCCTAGTTATTTATATCTCCCACTGTGCACGCCAAGTAAGTTAAGTAATGGAAAACTTTTGAAAGGTTTTTATCTTTCATACATTGACTATACAGTATGTATCAAATTAATGTATATTGAAACCGTCGTATCATTGTCCAGCTTTATTTAACGACCTTGTGATAAAAAACATTGAATACCAGATGCCTGTAGAGGCGTTACCGGAATCAAGGTTATGTTGTTCAAAGTCTTCCTCATAATATGTCACCCTTATTGCTAAAAGCAAAACAAGTAGTATCACCAATTGCATAACCCCATAATGTACTATATAAAAAACAACAACAACGAAACTTTTATTATTCATAACACGGCTAGGTTAAGAGATAATCAACCTTTTATGCAAATTAATTGAAACGCTTTAGAATCATGTAACACAACTTATTCTCACTTCATAGGCTTCTTTTTAAGACAATCATAATGATGTTATTTACAGATTGTAATTTTTGCTACCATTTTCAATTCATCTGACATCCTGTAATTTGTTATTATTTTCTTTTGTGGTAAAAATATTTCCATTGAATTAAATGCACCAGTAAACAGGCTCAATGGTTAGTCGTGTAAATGAATATGGAACCGTCACTATAATTTATACAGTATAATAAAATCCAAAGAAATGAATATAGTTTTAAAGGATATTGTTTTTGTTGCAAAAAGGAACCTTGAAAAATAATCTTTTATAAAAAAAAACTTTGTTGGTTATCTAATAGGATTACAGTGAAGTAAATTTTGTTGTTGTTGGTTGACTTCACGTTGGTGGCCAACTATCAGTGTAGTATATAAAAATATATGTATGTATAAAAATACATATTTCATACTATGTATATAATATATGCATGTTCGTTATATATTCCCATTTAGTTTTAATTTTATATTGGAATTTGTATAAGTTAAGTATTTCGAAATTTAAATTAAGAAATGATTAAAGAAATAAAATAATAAAATTACTTTATTATTATAAAATGTATTAAAATATTTTCTAAGCTTATTATAATAACGAATATTGAATGAAAATGTAATACCAAAAATTTAATTTAATTTAATACCAAATTAAATTGGTATTTCTATATCTTATACTTGTTTGTACGTTATTTGTAAAGCTTACATTTTAATTTAATGTCAGGTTATTAATCCCATGATAATCATTTTTATTTTCAAAATATTTTTTTTTAATTTTATAATTAATTTAAATTATAAACAAACTATATAAATTTATTTATGTTGTAAAAATCGAAGTATTACATTAAATATGATTTATAATTCCCTCTATAGTGTACAGTATAAAATACGACTATATTACATTATAGCTCTACTACAGTAATTGAATCTACATCACATTCTTAATTGAATCGTTTTGAGTCTAAACACCATCAATGCCTAGACATTTGACTCAAATGTAAAAAAAAATGGAATTAATATAATAATTCTTTTTCGTTGTATATTATTCTAGGCTTCAAAATGGTTTCAGCCAGCAAACAAAGCACTCCATCTATGAAAACGTTTGGATTTGGCTTAGGTGCCATGAAAAAATATCCTGAGGTAAGAAATAATTGTTCGAACTTTATAAAGTACACTGTTTAACTAACAAAAGTTTTTAATTTTTAATTATCTGGAACTATGAGTACTGTAATCTAAAGTCAAATTCAGTTTCAAACTGACCACAAAGAACTGTTGGTGGATAAAAATATTTTGGTACTTTCCGGTTATAGCGAGGCTCGTCTGGTGTTGCTATTTTCTTATGGGTTTATTTTGCGAGTTAAGTTAGGAAAAACAATGAAACGTATTAAATGTATGATTTTGTTTTGTTTTCCTAACTTACCTGCAAAATAAACCCATAATCAAGTACAAGCAAATAGCAACATCAGACGGGTCTCACTATAACCGGAAAGTACCAATATTTTTTTGTCATTTAACTATTTATCTCTTATATTTTGAGGTTAAGAAATATTAGATGATGATCATCAATTAAAACACTAATATTTTGTTTATACTGTAGCTTGTTCCTATTGTGGCTATCATCTCAGTGGCATGTGCAGGAGTAGCTGCATATTGTGGTTACGCATTGGCTTTCAAATCAGATGTCTGGTAAGTAGCACGCTTACAGGGCAAACAACCGTAGATCCGGAAATCACTCATCTGGAATGCATTTCGGACAGTCAGATTTAACGTGTCCTCTGTTTCGCGAATAGTCGTCCCCTTTGTGTTGACAATAATATTGATAACCTGTATCTTTTGGATGTCCGCAACTGTGGTTTGGTTATTGTCAAATGTAACTTTGAAATTTTTTGCGCTCGAATGTCATTGGGATGATGCTGAGAATCAATGATCAATCGAAAACAAACTTAGTCGTTTTGCATTTTATTTAAAAAAAAATAAAACCACCAGTAATACGTAAAAAGCTTTCATCCACAACGGCTGTTATCTCAATTATTCCGGGATTTGAGGATATTTTTATTTCAATAAACTAGAACCAGTATGGTACACTTAAAATTTACGAACGTTGTTGAACATAACACACAAGTATTCAAATGGTTTGAAGTGAAAATTCTTGTATGTATAATGTAATCAAACATACATAGACCAATACATATCGCAAATTTTGGATAAAAAGATACCAAATGTGTGTTTACCCATTTCAGTACTTTTCCGTTAACAGAGAATCCGCTTGTTATGGGTTCCAGTTTAGGTTAGATAAAACAAACAAAATCGTATTAAATATTATGATTAATGATAAATTAGCAACTACGACGCAATGAACTGCAACTTGGTAGTTCATAATAATTAACCTAAACTGGTATGTACACCCATAAACACTAGTTTCGGTTAGTCAACAAGCACATTGAAAAGGCTTTTAATCATACTTTTTATATACCACCACGTTATTATATTACAGTTATATTGTATGTTAATGCATAATGCAAACAATAAAATTCATTTTTGATTTCTGCATGTTTCGATTTATGCGAATTAAAATTTATGCAATCTTGAGTAATTCGGGTATTCAATTTATGCATATTTTAAGCCGTTGCATTCTCGATTAATGCGAGTTTTCAGTAATTACATTTTTGATTTCTACAATTTTCGGTTTATTTATTTACATATGCGATTTTATTTCACATTAGACTAACATTATTTTTACATTAAACAAGGACTTATGCGATTCTCGTTTAATGCATTTTCTTAGTACACTGAACTATACAGTATTATTCTCATACACGACTGTATACTTTCAATTCCCAGCTCACAAACTCACTCACAGGTGAAGCTAATTTAAAGAGTATGGTATCGCGCGCAAACCAATAGCGTCACAAGCGGTTTCTCCGTTAACGGAAAAGTACCGAATTGTTCAAGTTCCACTGTTTACTCTATTCTTTAATTCATGTTTCATATACCTAGCAGTATTTATAATTAATTATTATTTTTATTTTTCAGGATTGACAGAACTAAAGATATTCCACCATGGGAAAGGGTAAATCCTGAGAAAGCTCAGAAGGTACTAAAAATTATTTTATGAACAAAAATTTGTATATAAAAATTTATAATAATTAGCTTTAAGCTGAAACTTGATATAAAAGTAACAAAAAATCTTTTTTCTAGTTAATGGTGGTAGAACAGGAATATAAGAAAATTCCAGAACTGGAGCAACTCAAAAAGGAAATGGGAGAGCGATAAGCCATGTTTAGAAAACAAAAATTAACAAGCTTCAAACACGTTATCTCTACTTAGAATAATAATTTGTATGAAAGTTAGAATTTCATTTGTTATTCATTTTCTTCGTTGATTTTGTTTTGTTTTTGGTTTATATATTAGATACGTTTAGTCATGACTATTATTATTGATACAAATGAAAAATAAAAGTAATCATTGTGCCATTACTTTAATAATTCACTGTAAATTGATGTCGATAAAATTGATGAAGACTTAACCAATCAAGTTAACTAAAGACTCAACATCAATTTAAGTAAAGCCAACGTTATACCAGTGACGGATTGTCTTAATGGGTTTCCTTCGTACATAATATTATTAGCACACGCATTTATTCTATCAGTTATTTCTACTGTTAGCTATTCCTAAATAATAAATGTTAGTGTTTAAAACAAAAATTAAATTTTTGTAGACAAATGTATTTTGTGTTCACTTATTTTTTGTTTCAATACTGCTAAAAATCAGCTTTTTCTAATGGAACTTCATAATTGAACCATTGTTGCTACAAAAAAAACCAGTTGAATTGTTGCAAATAGTTACTAAGTAACAAAACTGAACATCATTACTTTGGCAAATGGCTGTTTTGTTCCTAGATATTTGGACCTGATTTTACACTTTGTAAGGTAGGGTTTCAAACACCCAACATGGGATCATCGTCGAGTAAAGCTAAAGAACCAGACCCGAATCGTGGAGACCAAAAACCAATTGCAGGGAGTTTTGCATTCACTCCTCGAGCATGGTTTCGGTATTACGAGGTAAAAAGCAGTATTTTTGAAATAAGTATAAAACTATACTTTTTAATGGTAGTTTTTATATAATCTCAATCACCAACTTCAAATAAAAATCAAGTAGCGATGAAAAACAGAATTACTACCCATAATATGCAACTATAGTCACATAACCACCTCGGTTGAACTAGTAACCAAGATTACGAACTACTCCCAAAACAGCGTGTTTTTCTTTAAAACACGTAAAATATTTGTGATTTAAGAATATGGCTTACCTTGTAAATAATATTTTTTTTTGTCTTATTTCTATTCCAGTTGCTGCCAATGATCGCTGTCATGGGAGTTCTGTTCTCATTCGGTGGCTTCTTCATAGAGAGAGCCCTACGAAAACAAGACATACAGTAAGATATACAGTATATAACATTGCAAGATTAGTGCTCTACAACTTATACGTGTATTCTGAAGTAATCTTAACCAGTTGAATGAAACTATAAGGTCCGTTCCAAAAGTTTTTGTTTCATACAAATTTTTGAAACTAACAACCACACATGTAAATCATGTACAATTTCATGTGTATATGTATGTGACCCCATGCCCCATGGAAAAGAAAATGTTGCACAAATTGGGAATCGAAAGGACCATTTTCTTGGTAGTTATACTCATATATTTTTTTTCAATTTTGGTATCTCGTAAGTTTGTTTCGCAAGTAACAAAAACAACAACACAACGTAAGACCTAAATTAAGTTAATTATTTAACATCTAATGCCTTTCCGTTGTTTATAAAGATGTTAAATACTGAAGTAGGTAAGTACTTGGGGTAAAACGAGGGCACTGACTGGCTTTTACAGCTATGTCATTTGGCCCTCAGACTTTATTGAAATTAGAAATACAGAAATGACGATGATATGGGGATGATAAACATGGAACAGGGTTTTACGATGCAGAAGAAAATGGAAGAACCCCGAGAAAACCTTAAATACTGAGATCTTGCAGTTTTGAGTCCGGCAAACCTTCATCAATGAATGATGTGACGCTAACAAACAAAAACTGTCAATCATCATCGTACACTTGTCGAGTAACAATAATTTGTCACTAGATTTTACACCATGTTTAAGCCAGGATGTCGTGCTAGCCAAGTCATAAGACAATTTGCCATAACCACTGTAAAGTCGATCTCCAGACATGAATTGGTGCGTTGAACTGTTGGAACGTTAATGTCCACCACCAATATGCATTTCACATAGAAAGAAATACTCGTCCAAATTTGGCTAATAGTTCCCTAAACTTCTGTCATTTTTTGATAACCAAAGAATGACAGAAGTTTAGGGAACTATTAGCTCATTAGTCTATTAGGGGACTATTAGTCCATCTTGCAGTATCCAACCCCACCAAGCCCCACTCCAAACCTACCCAAACCATTACTGATCCATCTCCATGTCAACATTGGTGTTGACGATTGAAAAAGTTGCGCTTTGCTTTCCGCAAGTTGTGCCAGTAGCAGGTCCAATCATCTGAGTCATCCAAAATTTCAGTTTTTCTCATCAGAAAATATCAGTTTTTCATTCATCTTTCCATTGCATGAGCTGGCGAACTTTGATGACTAATAAGGCTAATTGCATCTGCATTTGTTCTTATGTTAAGGATGGTGTGTTGATCATTTTTTGAAAATGTTATGATGATCCGCAGTTTTTTTTAGTTTTTATTTTACGACAACAATTCAAGAGAATCGATTACATAAACAACAACACAACCTAATCATTATAATTAATATGTTTAAATAATAATGTATTAAATTTCCTTTGGGTCGTTTGACCATTATAATTTACAAATGATGATAAACGGCGTATATAAATAGGAAAGTTATTCCACAACATAGAAAAATTAAAAGGAAAAGATTTTGATCTGTTGAAGGAAGACTGTATGATCAATGTGAAACTTATAGGATTGTTCTAATTTTCGATTGTTATAATCAAAATAAAATTTCTTATAGTTAGTGAGAGGATGGGAAATATCATGCAACATTATCATAAGATTTTTTAGCTGATGGAATTTAATGAGTTTTTGGATTGTTAAAATTTTATAACCTGTATAATTTTATAAATTGTAAGTTGATTTTGGTATCTTTCCACCAAGTTCATCTGAAATTTGTCGCACTAACATGTCTGATTTCCTGGCTATTTGCACAATTTTGCAGTCTGCCCGAGACATTGTAGTTTTTGAATGTCCATCCGAGATGTTGGGTGTCACTTTTTTTCCCTTTGTTAATTCTCATAAACATTCTTTATCTAATTCTGTGAGGTGTTTTTCGCAGTGTTTTGGCAATTTCTGTAATTGACATACCTTCAGTTATCAACCGCCATATGATTGTTTCTCTGTCACGCGAAATGTCTCTATTTTCAGACACGGTTGGTCTTATTCACTTTTAATTATGGACTGAGGCTACTTAATACGTTTATTTACGCATATACTCATTGCGTTTGTATATGAGTACCAGAATCGCTCAAAAACCTCTATCTGGAATTAGGCTAAACAAACTTATGAGACAGAAAAATGTCACAAAATGGTGTATAACTTCCCAAAAAATGGTTGTTTTGATTCTCAATTTGTGCAGTATTCATTCTTTTCAATGTGGGCAGATATACATATGCACATAACTTACATGTGTGGTTGTTAGCTTCAGAAATGTGCATGAAACAAACTTTTGAGACGGACCTTAAACAGCGAATTATTGTACATTTGACTCTTTAATCCAGTGCAAGAAAAAGAACCCTAAGATATTGACACTCATAATCAGTAATAATAGTAATAATAACTTTTAATACTCATAATCAGTGTCAAACCATAGACACTTTCATAAGTTAAACATTAAAAAATAGAAAATTTTCCTGAAGGGGCTTTTAAACGTCAAACTGTTTTTAATCGATTCCAACTCTTTTTCTGACGTCATGCACAGGTCCGGGCACGTTTTCGTGCTTTGGGTCAAACAACGAAACACAACAAAAGCACGAAAACGCGACCGGACGTGTGTAGGCCTATGACGTCAAAATAAACCAGTTGAAATCGATGGAATTTGATTGAAAAAGTTTGACATGTCAAATGGGTTTAACATACAACTTAGCAATGATAACATTAAATAAATGTTTTGATCAAATGCTCACTGAACCATGAATCTTGTCTTTAGATCTTGTATTTTAGGACTTTTTTTTCCAAGTTGTTATACCAATATAGAGTAGATCTTGAAATAATGTCTATGAGATTGTCACCAACACAAAAAAAATCATGAATTCTACTAAATGACAAAACATTTAATAAAAATACGTACGTACGTACGTTATTATATAGCATTTTATTTTTTGTTAACAGTATCGATCGACGAGAACCTTTGCCTCCTGAGGCCAAGATGGATTTGGACAATCCCAGAATTGACAGAGTAAGTTTTTCATTGGCCGATATCATACACTTGATATTTAATCATTATTATGGAGCTGAACGATTTCTAAGTTGTGATTACTAGGTACTTATCATTGAGCAACCATACCATGGTCTGCCCGAACTCGTCTGCCTCAAAGCAGAAATGGCAGAAGCGGTGGAAGCCAATCCTGAACTCATAGACGCCCCTTACGAATATGTCCCTGAACCAAAGTATATTCCTTGTTGGAAACTACCACAACCCAAGATAGAACCCTGTTCAGATTTTGATAATCTCCTCGTGAGATTGCTCGAAGCAGAAACTGGTAAAGAAGGTGAGGTAGCAGCAGGAGCAAACGGTGATGCAGAGTCACCACCAGCCAATGGGGATGTACCTTCTGTCAATGGTGAAGCCATTCCTGCAAATGGTGAAGCCATTCCTGCAAATGGTGAAGCCATTCCTGCAAATGGTGAAGCCATTCCTGCAAATGGTGAAGTACCAGCTAACGGTAATGGAGCTCAGGCGATGATGACAAATGGCGCAATTCCTGGAAACGGTAATGGTCTCGTTCTTGGCAATGGAAACGGTGCAAATGGAGCAATTCCTGACAATGGTAACGGTGCAGCAGCACCAGAACCCGGAAATGGTAACGGTGCTATTCCTGCCAATGGCAATGGTGGCGAAAATAACACCAAGAACAATAACAACAAGCCCAACAATAATAATAATTCCATGTCGAGGAACCTGTTTGCTGCAAACAGCAACATTTACGCTCAAGATGAAACCAACATCAATCCTGTTGTCAAAGGTACCAATGGCAACAACAAATCAAAGGCGGGAAATTCTTCGTACCAGAAAATGATAATGAAGCAACCTTCGTTGGAGATTAAAGTCAAGTCCGAAGAGTTGCCGACCAACACCGGACAACCACTCAACGTCTACAACAGCCAATGCAGAACAGACGCAGAGAGGAAGAATTTGGCTCTTATCGAACATAAAATGAGACACTGTAGTGAACAGGCCTATGTTGGAAAATATGCAACGGAGAACCAGACGGATCAAAAACAGAATGATGAACCGAATCGACCGGGTAGTAATTCTGAAGATCAAAGCACTGCCGAATTGCTGACTTCCAAGCTGGAAGGTGCGAAAGAAATTCTCACCAACCAAGCAGCTCAGAAGGAAGCGGTGAAAGCGTTCAAGAAAACTATCACCGATCAATTTGCCCCATTGGAAGAGTCAATTATGGAGAGTCAAGATCAAAAAGCAGCAGGAGACCAACCCCTGTAAAGAAAAGGATGATACCCAAAAACCCTACCTTGAAGTATCTTGTTACATTCATTTTCAAAATTTTATATATATTTATTCACTAGCCTTGCTGAATGACAAAGATGGACAAATACAAATAATGAATGCATGACAGATATGCCAAATATGTGAATTTAGAATGATGTCAAGTTACCAAAAATAAAATGTAAAAAAAAATAGCCGAACATTAAACTTTGAACCATCTTGCCACTGAAAAACGTCACCTAATTATTTGCAAAAACATTAAAAACATGAATTATTGTTTCACGATTACCAATATAAAAGTGATCGACAAACCTTTCAACACAAACATAAGACCACATAGGTTTATTGATTAATAAGCCATTTTTTTTGGTTTCGTAGATACAATTCAAGTTTTTTGTTTCAATTTTTAATAATCCCATACACCTCTTTCACATTGTATTTCGTATATCAGCTCTTAAGATTGAAGTGTGCGTTATTCCAATTGGTACAACCACTATGTCGGATGTTCTCAAAGATGATTCGAACCATTCTGTCATATAAACCAAATTTTAGCACCAATAATATGTATTGTTTATGTTACAGCGTAAACCCGAATTCGGAGATGACTCGATCTTACTAGTTAAAATCCGATTGACCGTAACCACGAAGGTTAGGTTAGGTAATGCGACCGAAGGTTACCAAACGCTATCGTAATTGAATGGTTTAAAATCGAGCTAGATACGGGTCAGTCAATTTTAGTTTTAAGTATTCAAAACAGGGTTTTAACCAAATTCGGGTTTTCACTGACATATCAATACAGTAAGTCCTCAATGTATGAATTCCGTATATGCCATTCTGTCATCATGTGACGAAGGAAATTTTCGTAGACACTCGTTATATGCGAGAAAAGTTTGGTAGTTTTTGATTCTGTGTGGAATCAAATTTGAGGACTACCTGTATACACACGCATCAAAATTTCATCTATAAAAAACTAATAAACTACAGTACTTGAAAATGAAACATGCTCACCTATGACTAAACGAGAGTATTCTGAAATGCATCACAGGTGTGAAAGATCTGCACTTTAGATTTCTTCTTTACTTTTTTGGATGATGTCGATTGCAAACACAAAAAGTTAACGTGCTGTTTCACGTTGCAACTGTAACAAAATAAAAACCTTACTAAATGTGTTTCATTAAAAAAAAATACTTTGAAAATGCGTTAATCTAACTTTGTAAGAAACGAAATTATTTTAAGAGAATGTGTTGTTTACACGGAATTTGTGACCAGAAATGTGTTATTTACTCGCCCAAACTCATGCTTCAAGGTCTTGCTTACCACTATAGTTATAATTATTCTGGTTTCAAAAACTAGAATATTTTGTTGATCATTACCGAAGGCACTAATTACATATACTGGTATATTTTAGTACCCTATCTTCATATTAACAAATTCTATACTTTTCTACCTTAGCAAACTATTGTGATCCATCGCACGCGAATGTTCACCAAGGGGTGTTCCTATAGTAAATGGACAGTCCCAAAAACGAAGACAATTTTGAATCGTATCTGACGTTTTTCTGGTTGATTTTTAAGAGACCATCCATTTTACTTAAAATAAATGTGAACACCCCCATGGCAATTAAGCACGTGCGATTACATAGTATGCTAGGCTCCCCTTATATGAAATTAAATTTCAATGGCAGTATTAAATAAGTCAAAATTCGTTTTAAAAAAGGTGTTACGTTAAAATGTTTCATGCCAGCATAGACGAGAAATAAGCATTGCAATCGCAAACAGGATAATAATCGTGACATAACATAACATAATATATTAAAACGTATATCGATTTGATTTAGCATATGTTTGGTCAAAAAAGTTTGTTAGGTTAAAGGGTGTTGCATGTAGAATAATACTAACTTGCTAACTCCGCTTGGTTCAGGTATTGGATTAACTTTGGCATTTTTCTTGGATTTTGAACGATCACTTCCACCTTCTATTCGCTTATTCTGTTTATGTTCGACGACTAAATTCTTCTTGGGAACTGTTTTTAAAGAGATTCCCCCTTCCCCCCGACCCTCTCGGTGCGCACTCAAACGTTTTCTTGAGTGTGGACTTCGAACCTTTCTAGGACTACCGTGCTTGTGACCCTTGCGTCTGCTTATCAATTTTCGGTGACTTTTGATTGGACTTCGAGGCGTGTTCAATGGCGCAAGATGTCCAGGCAGAGCAGCGATTAAACTGCGAGTTACCTTGGTGGTTTTCTCAGTCGTGTTAATGAGACCGCTACAGAATTTATAGTTCATGAAACCATCCAACGTATTGTTGATTAGGCGAGCACAGCGGTCCAGGTACTCCGCGATACAGGCTGAATCGAAAGACAAATTGTATCTGCTGTAGGAAGCATACTGCTGACTGAACGATTTGCAGTCGTCTACAAACCGGCGTAAAGCCTTTTCCTGCAATGGTAATCTCCCATCATGCAATGTTTCATCTTCCACGCGATACGTTTTTAGACGTGGTGGTGATTGGTCACGAATATCGCTCAAGTCCAGCCGTGGAACATCTTTATGCAGAGTTTGTTTTGGTATAGGTAGTTTGATGCTATCATCTAACAACTCGTCACTACCTTGGAAAACTGTGAACTTGTGGATTTCGGATGGTCCTGTTTTGTGTGGACTGAGTTGTTGAAGAAGGTCAACATGTTCGCTTAACTCTTTCAGATCGTTCTCGAGACCCACATTTTCATCGGATTTGTAGGGCTGGAATTCAAATCCCAAAGACTCAATCTCGTCTCTTAAGGACAAGGAAGAAGGCCTTGCAAGCGTCGTATGTTCCACACTCTTTTCTAAGTTGCATGTTTCTCCACCTTCAAACTGTTGCTGTATTGATTCTAGTTTTTCCATCATGTCTACACAGTTCTTGCAGATTACCTCCGGTGACAATGTCGCAACTTTGCCAGTAGTTTTGGTACTTTCGTCGTCTGCCAGTGGCAAGTCGAATAACAAACATTTCCCAGCATCACGGCGAACATTCTGTAGCAACTGAAGCAATATTTCTTGCATCCGTTTCAGCAGTTTCAACCTTTCAATGAGCTTAGATGCAGTAATGTTGTTGGAGACATCTTCCATGTTGTCCTCAGCTTCTGCTGTGCGTTTGTCCGTATCCTGTTCAAAAGGTTCCTTCTGGTCCATCAACATGTAACTGAAATGGTTGTCGCCTCCAGCTACCATTCTTTCCTTACTAGGTTCTTCCTTAACGTTCTCAAAAATTGCTCTTGCACGACTAACAGTGTTTTTCATCTTACACACATGAATTTTGCTGATGCCTTGTTCTTTCGCGTTATTTCCAGCGTTAGCAGTTTTCGTGGACTTCTCATTGACGACGTCTCTGTTTTTCTTTGCATAACTTGGCTCGTGTTTAGTTCTTCCAGATTCTGCTAGTGTGAATCTAAAACTACTTGGAAGTTTGCCCGAACTATCCTGCTTGTCCATTTGTATTGTTCCACTTTTTCTGTCTTCTTTTTGTGACTCGTTCTGATACCTTTCGTTGTTTGATGATTTAGTTACATTTAGATATCTTGACTTTTCTAGTACACCATCTTTTTGGGTCACGTCTCTGTTGCAACAGTGTTCAATATGTACCTCACTGTCTGTACATTGTACTCTTTTGCCTTTAGGTGCTGATGATGCTTCAAACAATTTGTATTCTTTATCCGCAATCTTTTTATAGTCTACGTCAGTTGGAGTTGTTCCTAATCCTGCTGTCATTCTGTCCAATCCAGAACATTGACGCTGTTCCCTTCGAAATCTTTCCAGTAATGGAGGCATGTCATCGTTGCACGTCCCACGTTTCTCTGCTGAGTGCGGCCTACATTTATATCCACAGTTTTGACATTTGTCACCTTTTGGCTTACATTTCACACATCGTCCACAAATAACGTTCGGACAACGACGTTCTGCATTGACGTCTAGGTCTTCTTTCAACTTCTTCATCCGATAAGAAGGTGGACAAACATGTACCTTGGTAGTTTCTTTTCTGTCTTTGGGACATTCACGTACGCATGAACTAATTTTAGAATCGTTTTCACTAGTTGAGACTCCTATTAAACGTTTCAATTGCTCGTAACGTTCTTGACGATTCGACGACAAACAATCGCAGGTCTTCGGTTTACAGCAGCAGACATTTCCAGCCTTAGCTTCACAACATTCGCATAATGCTTCCGTGCATTTACAGCACTTGACACAATACGTGCAGGTTTCCTTTTCCTTCTTTGAAATGCAACTTTTGTCATGACGGGCGCTGAAATCAGAAGACTTTTCACCATAATTCCGCTTAGACGTGTCTCGTTCCAAACTTCTATTTGGAGTTTCTTGTTCATGACTACAATCGTTCGCAACTTTGCATTTGCTGCTGTGATATTCTGAAAAATTTGCGTAGCTATCATCAGCTATGGAAATTGGCTTCTTTAAACCACAATAAGTGCATGTGCATTGATCACTGCTTCCTGACTTCCCCGATGATCTCAAACGTTTTTTCGATCGCAAAAGATTGTTACAAATAATGCATTCTGGATCATACTTGATACCTAATAAATAATCCAATTTTGCGCTATATATATATATTTTTTGCAGTAAGTACATCGTCCATGCGCGAATAATGGTTTTCATTACTTGTTTTGTCACCCAATTTTTCCATGACTGATATTCTTCAGGTTGTTCTCATTGTCGAAACAATTCAAAACAACGAGAAGCAACGATTTCTCTTTGAGATGATTCGAACTGAAATAAATTAAACATATCTTCTTTGATTCCGTATTACGTTATAGTAATACGTTATTTACTTGTACTAATTAATTTGACAACTACCTAGCATTTGCACTTTGAATTTGTATTGCAGACTATAACAGTATTTAACTATATACAACAGAACCAATTTGGTAGGCCACTGCATATTAGTGAACCTTTATGTCTAATGTACAGTATACAAAATTTACTATTTAAAATTTTATACACGTTGTGCAAAAAAATATTTTCAACCGTATTATTTAATATTATCACTAAATTATTTTTTTGTAATGGCAATAAAATAAGGTTGCAAAAACCTCACGCACAATATGTTCAAAACTACATTACCATACATTTTAGCCTTGCTAGGAAATACAATGTAAAGCAGGAAAAATGGAAATAGCTCACGAAAATGGAAGAAGAAAAAACTCTTTAAACTATTTAAACAAATATGGAGATTGAGTTAACCAATAATAAACGCATCAACTATATAGAATGCATGATTTTAATCTATTGTTACGTTAATAATAGCAACACTCTTAACAACAATCTTTTCTTATCCTTTTGGGGCCTTCCTTATCCACGAGTTATGCATCCTTGGATAATCAAATCATGGCTCGAAAATCACCGATATATCAGAGAGGGGGTGGGGGATTAAATATTTACCAATAATACATAGACACAATTTTGATCTTGGTTTGATATCATATAACTAGTTGTGTTAAATATGAATTAAAAGATCATGTGTAAAATAAATTACTATCTTGATTATGTCACTTGAACTCCAATATTAAGCTTGCTATATTTGATGAATTAACTACAGTATTCAATTATATGCATGATTATTTTACATAATAAGAGTAACAAACATATACATACTTTATTTAAAAATTAATATACATTTCACGTATACAATATTTCTCAAATATTTATTTTTGGGAGGTGAGTTCGCCTCCCACTCGTGCCGTGTGAGTTCAGTTTAAGGTCTGACACCGCGGGGGCAGGTTTTCTCGGGGCACTCCCGTTTCCTCCTGCTTCATAAAACCCTGTTCCATGTTTA
>JAQIWH010002750.1:0-22914 GCA_034695005.1 Cryptops parisi | reverse complement strand
ATGATAATATCAATTTAAAATTGATTTTGGCATGAATTGATATTCAAATTTTCAATATAAAATCGATATTGAAAAAAAAAAAAATAGAATCCTTTTTGGGGGGGGGGGTAACGCCTAGTTGTTTTAATAATTTAATGTGTCTGTGTTTATATGTACATAAAAGTTAGTTTCCAATGTTCACGTTTTTGTATATAATTTTTCTTAGGCGGAAAGGCAGGAAAAGTGTACCCTCAGTAGGGAAGAAACCAGCAAAGGTAACAAACATTGCTGATAATTATTTTAACTTAACGTCAACTTCATGCAAGGTCATGTTTTACAAGGTGTCTGCAATGAGAACAGAACATTTCATTCATGTACAGTTTGAAGGTAAATACACATATAAGTATGTGTTCGGAATAGTAGTGAAGTTTAAAAAAATTGCCCTGTTGCTGTTTGTCCTTTGTGTGTTTTGTCTCTTGAAAAAGCCTTTTGAAAAGAAGGTGATTGTTGGATTTGTGCACCTTATCAGTAGTAGGGTAAGGGATTTGTATGAAATTTTATGAAGTTTCTATTAAAGGTTGTTTTTTTTTGCATTCTTTTTGCATCACACAACACAACCAGTGTCTGGTTGCTCGGAATCTCCATGTTGTGAAACAACTGACTGCAGCGCCAATGTGGCTCTGACACGTACCACAAAACTTCCACATAAATGTTTTTAGTTTTTGCTTTTTCACCAAAAGAAGAGTCACATTTGTATGACCTGATGTGTAAAAAACGAATGGAGTTTCCAGATGTTCAGATCTGTTTGAGATGATTTTATTGGAACATTATTGAAACATTACAAAAGTTCAATGGATCAGTCTTTTTGACATATAACGTTTTTCTTTGCCAGTTAAATTCATAAGTACAAGTCTTTCAAACAACAGCTCTTCTCTACAACTACTCTTCTTTCAACAATGCTTTCACACCAGCTCAGTATTTAAAAACCAAAACACACAATTTGAATTAACCTCCAACTGAATAATTAAATTACTTCACAAGATCTCATTGTGGACACTGTATTTGCTGTGATCTTGTTTCATCATAAAATATTAGAAAACAGGAAACTCGATTAACGCTGTTAATTCGATTCCAGTAGATTGCAACCAAGAGAGCCCCACCGAGAATATGAACATATTTGTGAGTCATGTAAATTTAAGCCAAAGATGAATCTCAGGTTTCATTATGAATATTATGTATAAAAAAATATATATATAAGAATGTTTGATTTTGAAAATCTAGTTTATTATTGCTAAGCAAGTTTTTTGTTTTTGTTTAGAATCCAATTCACCAAAATGTGTGAGCTTTGTTGAAATAAGAATGTTAAGGCAGCCATAATTTTAATTTGATGCTCAAAAATGTTGTCTTGATTTTAATAACAGGTATAGCTTTTAGATTTTAATGCAACCAAAATATATTAAGTATTCAATCTTTTTTTGTTTTTTGTTTTGTATAATGCTTTTGAAACTAGAAAAAAAATTAGTTTATTTGAAACTTGAATAATTTATTTATTTATATTAATTTATTACATTATGGCGATTATATTTGTATCTGTAAAAGAATCTGTTACTTTTTTTTGTTTACTACAATGTGTTTCTCCATTGGTTTCAAATTTGAGAAGAAAAATACTAAATTTAGTCCAGTCATGTTTGAAGTCGATTTTTTGTTTCTGTAGGCTATATGTTTATCTAAAAAATATTTAGTTTTCTTATGTGCCAATATTAAAACTAATTGCATCCCATAAAAGAAAAATTAAAAACTTAGACATTAGAAATTTTCATTACATGCTTTCACCAATATGGTAATTCATTTAAAGTTGTAATAAAAGAAACCAAAATTACTTTTTCACTTTATTGATTTTTGTTTTAAAATAATTTTTTTGTGAATAACAATTTAAAATATTTAATATCCAGAATTCGAGAATTTCATTTACAACTTAACGTTATTGGACAATAGTGATGTACCAAAAAATCAATATTTTTGTGAATCATAGAGATGGCGTCATTCAGTGCAGCTATTACAACACTTCCAAAAACCGATTTTTGATGGTAGCAATAATTTTTTTGTACCTTGTTAATAATTAACAAATTTTTAATAAAAATATTTTGTTAAAATTGCTTTATCGCAAATTTCAATTTATTTTAATGTTTTGAGCATTGGAATTCCATCAAATCCTTTTATGCAGAAAAGCTAAGAATTAAATCAAAAAATAAAATGTTTTATTTTATTATATAAAATTTTTTTTTATTATTTATTTATACAGGGTGTATACTTTAGAAAGATCTAGTCCAATTTTAACCACAGATGCTACACATCAAATCCAAGCAAAAAAACTAAAAACGGGTCTAGAAATGCATATCTACAGTGATTGAGATGTTATGGACAGCATAACACAGATAGGCAAAAAACGATGAACTCTGTTCGATTATTTCTTGCAAGTGTTAATAATACGGTGACCTGTATATAATGCTAATCATTGATGTTACAGTGTTGTGTTTTTTTGTTATTATGATTCAGGAATATAATGTTGTGCATGAATTTGAGTTAATTCCGCATGGTGGTACTTATGGTTGCATAGTAATAATTTATATTGCTTTTATTGTTTTATAATATTCAATGTAGGGTTGGTCTTTCAATTTGCGAATTGTGCTAAGGAAGGGGAATGTACAGTAGTTTTGGCTCAGTTCTAGGGGGGGGGGGTCGAGGGAGTATGTGTTTACATTATGGCACATATGGTTTTGCTGTTGCTATGGTAACCAACTTTCCACTAGTCCCTTTTCCTGGGTCAATCTCAAGTGGTCGAGAAAAGCACAATCTTGCCTGTTTTAAAGCAGCCTTAACTATGTATGCAGAAATATAGTGCAAATATTATTTAGGCAAATTTGTTCTGTCTTTGGCAATCAGTTGAGAGGCAGGGGATTGTCCTACATCCAGTGGTACGGTTCGTGCAACGCGTGGAAATGTAGTAGTTTTGTTTTGCATTGTTTGATCTTGTCCATGAGTCGTCTGTTTCTCCTCTCCTATTGGGGTATCCCAATGCAAGAATTTACACACATGAACATTAAGCGTATAGCGTACTGAAGGTTTAATTCCAGTACTAGTTTTGTTATTAACGATAAAATAAATTGTGTTTACCTTTGATAAAGTGTAGTGTGTCATTTTCTCTCCGTGTCGTATAATATGCCTTGGGTTTTTTTCTTCGAGAGACGCACAGGTGTCGGAAGCAAAGAACATGTTGAGTCGCCTGGGTGTGCTTGCGAGATCGGCAGCGTAGAACAAGTGCTGCATGTTGGAATCGCATGTGTGATCAGGGGGCTTAACAGATAATTATACGTTTATGTGACTTCCTCCAAACTTATCTCAGAAGGTAAGCATATTTGGACCCATGTTTATGTGTCCAAAGCATATTTGCTTTGTTTTGATGTGTAGCATCTGGTTGCAATTTGACTAGACCTTTCAGAAACACCCTGTATATTGAAAACTCAATTCCGTACGTTTTTGTTATTATATAGAAGTGTGAGCTAATGTTATAATAGGTATAGAAAATTTTCATTACAGAAGTTGACCAATGTTTCTTGAACCTGTGGTTGAAGAAGTGAAATGAAACGTCAACATGAACGACTGAATTGATGAAAATCGCGTCGTCGTCGTGGGCCTGTTTTTTGGCGAAGAACATTCGACCGCTGGACCTAAGACCACACCACATAAATATAATTATGTGGGCTTAGGCTGGACTTTCACTTTTAGGCTGGGTTCTTCAAGCGGCTACGTCATGGAAAAATATGTATCACGTTATTGTGAAAATTCTGCCATAATAATCTATTAAACAATTTTGTTTTAAATTTTTTATGGATGAGTATGTAAGTGACGTTCAGTCGACAAGCATTTGATTAAAATACAAGATGTTCCTGACAAGTCAAGTAAAATTTTAACCACAATTTTGGTTTGTTTTGATGCTACGTATCAAAACAAAGCATTCTGAAATTAACATATAATTATTTTTAATTAAAGTATAATTTATTTTGTTTAATTTAATTTATTTCAAATATGTGTATTAACAATATTTGTAAAATATATTTAGGTGTCATAAATTTCTAGCCAATCAAATTCAAATAATTTTGGCGGAACATTTGAATTGTAATTTGTTTTGTTTTTTTGTTGAAGTTTTTTTCTCTGTATGGGTTACAACAATTATAATAGTCACATACATTGTATATGATTATGAATCATTTTCATTATTATTTTAAATAAAGTTTTTGTACTCTGCACATTATATGCGAACATTAAAATTACATCAAACATTAAAATATTTTAATTACGTCTTTTCTGAAGCAGAACATTAGTAATCTATATTCCGATTGATCGATTATGAAAACAAATATTGTAATGGTTTAGAAATGACTAAAGTTTTATATTTAATTAAAATAATTTTTGTATCAATAAATATACTTGTTTGTTTTATTTTTTAAATAAACAATAACTGTGTTAATTCAGGTTTTATTAATTTCCACTATAACCGGAAATTCACGCTTTTGGCGGGAAGTTCACACGTTTACGTTTTAATTTGTCACTTTCTCGTTTGGTTCTTTTGTCTCCGAGTAGCGTTTGCATCATCATAATTATCGTCATTGTCTGTTTGTAACATAGCCCTTGTAGTTGTATTGTTTAAACATATAAAGACTTTGTCACCTTAATAGACATTGTATTTTGTTGTTGAAATTAACTAAAACTAACATGTCTCAAGAATTTTTCTGGGGTGAGGACCCATCGTTTACAGTCTGATGTTCATTTATAAGTGAAGATGTCCAACCAAATACTATAAAATTTCAATATGTTATTTCTAGGTTCCGAGCTGAATAAGACATGCTCCAAGTATACGTGGGATCCCACGACTATTAAAAAGGATCTTTGCATGGATGGGACTACAGCTCTCACCCTTGTTGTTAAACAGGTGCAGTATTGTAGATATAGCCTAATAAAAGTTCAGTTTATAAAATTATTATAAATACAGTGTTACAAGGTGTTACGACATAATCTTGCGGTTTTCAATTATGTTGATGGTCATTACATTTTGGGGCATGTTGCTTGTTCTTTCGGCATAAGTTCTTGTTTGTGAGCTGAACCGGAAAATAGCACCGACCAGACCCCACTTTATCACGGGCCATTTACCCATTCGGTTTACAGTGTTCGTTTGTAGGAAAATATTTTTTTAGGTGATGTATAGAATCCAGACATTGTAAACATTGACTGGTTTCTTTTGGCAAAGTATGAAATTTAACATTGGAATATTGAGTTATACAAGAGCGTTTAGGTTGGGCCTAAATTTATGCTTAGGTCTACTGTTTTTATAGAGAAAAAAATTGTTCTTCACTAACCTAAACAGTTTTATTCAAGATGTTATTTCATAGTTTGCCAAAAGAGGCTAGGCATTCTTTACATTGCTGGCTACATACACATTTTGCATTTGTAAAGTGATCATGTGACCAAGCATCTCAATTTTTCTTGACAAGTCCTTAACCTTGACCCTCTGTCCTGAATTTATTTGAGGCTAAAAATGGGACATCGATTTGTCCAGAATCATTCTTGATATCAATTTGTCACAAATTTTTTCAAGTCATTCATATTTGATGACATTTGTCATTAATTATTTATGATTATGTTTATTTCTTTTTCAGGCTTTAATTGGATCCATCTTGGATAATGAAGCAAATGTAGTGGAAGTCGAAACCGAAGGAATCGACGGAAAAACTATTAAACAACCCATTATTAGACTGACAAAAGGCCGTTTTGAACAGGTCCATCGACTTTTATTTTGTTGTTTTTAATTTATTATTTTCAAACGCAATTTTTAACTGGTGATTAAACCATGTTTTTCAGGTTTATATTGACTCGTTTTTCTGTGGCGCTGTCACATTTCGTTTGCTTCAGGGAGCGGGACCTGTTTTTTTAACCGGCCAAATTATCATGGGTAACAACACTAAACTACGAGGAATTTACTCTCAATCGCTGTAATGTAATGTGGCAATGATACATTTTTTTGATAATTTTAGAAGTAAATGAAGATGAAGCCGAAGAAGTAAATGGAACTGCTGAAGGTGATAACAGCATTGTCACTGAAGAGAAAGACAAAGACTCGCTCAAATCTTCCGAGAACTCTCGAAAAAGAAAAGCTGATGAATCCATTGGCAATTCCGAAAAAGTAAGATAGACCATCATCGATGCCAGGGTAATAAGTTGCTTAGTTTAGTTGCTCATGTTATTTGTGTTTGGTAAATTACATGAGCTTCAAAAGTTGGATGAAACTGAAAAAGACAAGATGAGTTCCGAATCTGAAGAAGAAGAAGAGGAGGAGGAGGATGAAGAGGATGAGGACGAAGAAGACGAAGAGAAGGAGCCTGAGGACGAAGAAAGCGAGAAGGAACCTGAACCTCAGCCAGAAGAAACGAAAGGGTAAAACCAAAATAAGTTTATTTTTCATACATTTTATATTAGTTCCGCTGACGAGTGAGGTGAAACATAGCATCTGGTGACAATATCAATTAAAGTTGATAATGTCAACAGATAATAATATCAATTTAAAATTGATTTTGGCATGAATTGATAATCAAATTTTCAATATAAAATCAATATTAAAAAAAAAAACTTTTTAGAGCGGGGATAACACCTAGTTATTTTAATAATTTAATGATGTGTCTGTGTTTATATGTACAAGAAAGCTAGTTTCCATTATTCACGTTTTTGTATATAATTTTTCTTAGGCGAAAAGGCAGGAAAAGGTTATCCTCAGTAGGGAAGAAATCAGCAAAGGTAACTAACATTGCTGATAATCATTTTAGCTTATCGTCAACTTCATGCAAGGTTATGTTCTACAAGGTGTCTGCAATGAGAACAGAACATTTCATTCATGTACAGTTTGAAGTTAAATACACTATGTGTTTGGAATAGTAGTGAAGTTTAAAAAAATTTCCCTGTTGCTGTTTGTCCTTTGTGTGTTTTGTCTCTTGAAAAAGTCTTTTGAAAAGAAGGCATTTGTTGGATTTGTGCACCTTTTCAGGAGGGTAAGGGATTTGTATGAAATTCGATAAAGTTTTCATTATAGGTTTTTTTTGTATTCGTTTTTGCATCGCACTACACAACCAGTGTTTGGTTGCACGAAATCTCCATTTTGTGAAACGACTGACTGCAGCGCCACTGTGGCTCTTACACGCACTACAAAACTCCCACATAAATGTTTTTAGTTTTTGCTTTTTCACTAAAAACAAAAAAAAAATCAAATTTGTATGACCTGATGTGTAAAAACGAACGGAGTTTCGAGATGTTCAGATCTCATTGTGGACACTCTGTATTTGCTATGATGATCATCATCAAATATTAGAAAATAGGAAAGTAGATTAATGCTGTTAATTTGATTCCAGGAGATTGCAACCAAGAGAGCGCCGAGAAAATGAACACATTTGCGATTCATGTAAATTTAAGCCAAAGATGAATCTCAGGTTTCATGATGAATACTATGTATAAAAAAAATATATATATAAGAATGTTTGATTTTGAAAATCTAGTTTATTATTGCTAAGCAAGTTTTTTGTTTTCGTTTAGAATTCAATTCACCAAAATGTGTGATCTTTGTTAAAATAAGAATGTTAAGGCAGTCATAATTTTAATTTGATGCTCAAAAATGTTATGTTTTGATTCTAATAATAGGTATCTTTTAGATTTTAATGCAACCAAAATATATTAAGTATTCCATCTTTTTTTGTTTTTTGTTTTGTATAATGCTATTGAAACTTGAAAAAATTGATGTTTATTTGAAACTTGAATAATTTATTTATATTAATTTATTACATTATGTCTATTATATTTGTATCTGTAAAAGAATCTGTTGCTTTTTTATATACTACAATATGTTTTTCCATTGGTTTCAAATTTTGGGGGAAAAATACGAAATCGTTCAGTCATGTTTGAAGTCAATTTTGTTTTGTTTCTGTAGGCTATATTTATATATATATATAAGCCTATATAAAAAATATTTAGTTTTCTTATGTGCCAATATTAAAACTAATTGCATTCCATAAAAATAAATTAGAAAATGAAAAACTTAAGACATTAGAAATTTTCATTACATGCTTTCACCCATATGATAATTCATTTAAAGTTGTAATAAAAGGAACCAAAATTACTTTTTCACGTTATTGATTTTTGTTTTAAAATAATTTTTTTGGTAATAACAATTTAAAATATTTAATATCCAAAATTTGAGAATTTCGTTATACAACTTAGCGTCATTGGACAATAGTGATGTACCAAAAAATCAATATTTTTGTTGGTGAATCATAGAGATGGCGTCATGCAGGGCAGCTATTACAACACTTCCAAAAACCGATTTTTGATGGTAGCAATAATTTTTTTGTACCTTATTAATAATAAACAAATTTTAATAAAAAATATTTTGTTAAAATTGCTTTATCTCAAATTTCAATTTATTATATAATGGCTGTCAATTTATTTCATTGTTTTGAGCATTGGAATCCATCAAATCCTTTATGCAGAAAAGCTAATAATATCAAAAAACAATTGTAATATCAATGTATAATTTTTTTTTATTTATACAGGGTGTATATACCTATTTAGAAAGGTCTCGTCAAATTGTAACCACAGATGCTTTACATCAAAACCAAGCAAAAAACTATAAAAACATGGATCTGGAAATGCATGCTCCGTTTGTATTGTATTATCTACAGTGATTATGAGATAATTATACGTTTATGTGACTTCCTCCAGTGTTATCTCAGAAGGTAATTTGGACCCATGTTTATATGTGTCCAAAGCATATTTGCTTTGTTTTGATGTGTAGCATCTGTGGTTGCAATTTTACTAGATTTTTCAGAAACACCCTGTATATTGAAAACTTAATTTGGTATTTTTTTGTTATTATATAGGAGTGTGAAAAATGAAGGATGGCTCATCAATTGTCGACAAAAACATTTGTGAGCTAATGCTATAATAGGTATAGAAAATTTTCATCACCGAAGTTGACCAATGTTTCTTGATCCTGCGGTTGAAGAAGTGAAATGAAACGTCAACATGAACGACCGAATTGATGAAAATCGCGTCGTCGTCGGCCTGGTTTTGGCACGCGGAGGTAGCGTTGGCATCCCATTGAAGAACATTCGACCGTTGGCTGGACTTCCACTTTTAGGCTGGGTTCTTCAAGCTGCTACGTCATGGAAAAGTATGTATCACATTGTATAGGTTTTTGCAGTGCTGTATTTATGTGACCACCCTGTGTCGTCTCAAGGGTTCAGCGTTTCTGAATCCATGCTTATATGGGTTATTTGCTTGCGTTGATGTGCTGTTGAAATGTGACTAGACTCTTCAGGTAGCATCCTTTATATTAACTGGGTGTGATTTACAGGATTTCATAGTGTGTGGGTATCTACCGAAAACAATGAAATCGCAGCTGTTGCGAGAGAATTCGGAGCCAAAGTCCACTGGCGACAACAATCCTTCGCTGCCAATTCGACATCGTCAGTGGATGCCGCATTAGAATTTTTGCATCATCACCCAGGTGTGTTTAGCAAATCATTCTATAAAATCATTTGTGCACGAAAAACGTGTCACTAATTTCTGTTGGTTGACTCGTAGGTGTCGATATACTAGGACTTCTTCAGTGCACTTCACCGTGTTTACTTCCAACGTATTTAGAGCAAGCTTACACGATGATGACGGATCAACATTACGATTCGGTGTTTGCCGTCAACAGGCTTCACAAACTACGATGGAAAGAAGTAGAACCTGGTTTGTAAAATGTTTCAATTTATTTACGGGGTTTGAAAGTAATGTGATAACTCATTCTATATAAATATATGTATTCAGGAGAATGCACTCAGCCTATGAACTTTGATCCGTTGCATCGGCCCAGGCGACAATCCTGGAATGGAGAATTGTCCGAAAGCGGGATGTTTTATTTCACTCAAACTCATTTATTACTTCATCAGAAATCCCTCCAAGGAGGAAGGTAATATATATTTTGATTAGGGAATTTTATGAATTTTCATATGTACAGGTTGCACCTCACTGATCCGGCATCAGCTTTGATGGTTCGGCTGTTATTGATGGAATTTACAGTGAATATTTTGGTTCATAACCTTTCAATTTGTGGCGAATACTTTTGGTTCATAATTTTTAAATTTACAGTAAAAGTAACAGTGAGTACTCTAGTTGTTTATTTTTTTTTAAAATGTACGTTTCGGAAAATCCGCTAATACGGCAAATTTTTGGTCTCACATTTTCCGGATTAGTGAGGTTATACCTGTATTTTAAAGGTACTTCACTGTATCCGAACTAAAAATGAAATTTGTCATTTTTTATTTACAGGTGTGGATATGTTGAGATAGCACCCGAACACAGCATTGACATCGACACTCCATACGATTGGCTAGTGGCGGAAGCTGTAGTTCCGAAATATGCGTTTCAAATTCCACTGGAACCTACGAGATAAATTATAATGAAATTTTTTTATCTTTTACTAGACTTTGATATTTCATTTCAAACTTCATGTATAAGTTGCTTTTTTGTTAGAAATCTAGAATTTTTTGTTTGGAACGATTTATTTGAGTCGATGAACACATTTGTTCATGCATTATGAAAACCATTTTTAATTTGGACATTATTATTATTATTAAAATATGAATTTAAATATTAAAAAGGTATACCTAATATATTCATCTTTTATTATACCGTATATTGTAAAATTTGACATATAATTCAGTTTTCAAGAGTATTGTTTTGTCGTTTATTTTTGGTAACATCTCACTTTATATCAGGAATAAAATAACTATACAACTTTTGCCACTTTGAAAAGTTCAGGGTGATTCAAATATTTAAAAAAAAAAAATGACATCCATTTTTTAAGAATGATTTTTCATGAAATACTGATGCTATCGGAACTAAAATACAAGAAATTCCAATTCAATTTCTTTCCAATGATGTATTGAAAAAGTTGTTTTTCACAAGTACAGTATTACCAAACTAATAATGTCCGAATTGCATCGTCGTGCTTTTTGTGCTATTTTCAGGTTGCTCGTGTTGGTTCCGAATGACAGTGTCAATGTTTTCACTTGCGATGACAGTGTTTCGACACAAGAATGCACTTCTAGTTTAATGGAGTTTTTCAAGAAAATTGCATCTCCTTTTATTTCCAGTTTTGGTCTTAAAAAATCTTTTGCATAAAAAATATATTGTTTTCCTTGCAAAGAGCGTGCATGGTATTCTTATCACTTTTCATTGATGATGTGCTAGATTGAGTGATATTGAACTATTTCATATTGGTAAAATATTTGACCGACATTTAAATTTAAAACTTGATGATACACCTACTATGGTTGTGTATTAAGATGTTTAGACTAAAGCACTAACTATTAATGGTAAACAAACCTTAAATTTAAGCTGTCGAAAAAAAAACTACAGTTTAACCAGAATTTAGAACGTTTCGATAACTATGTCATATATGATTCGGTTTAGTTGTGGCAAAATATTTTACCAACATTTTAATTTAAAACTTAACGAAACGCGTACTATGGTTATGTACTAAGATGTTGAGACTAAAACAATAACTATTAATTGTAAATAAACTTTACTTTTGAGCTGTCGAAAAAAAAGTGCAGTTAAAACAGGAATGTTCAGGCAGATGATAGAGCGATGGCATGTTGATGTTGATTCGGTTTGGCTCGGATAAAATATTTCACCAACATTTAAGTTTAAAACTTAACGAAACACGTACTTTGGATATGGTTTTTGGTGTTTTCATTAAAGCACTCAACATTAATGTTAAAAAAACCATAATTGTAAGCCGACGAAAAAACCCTTTTTTTCATGGGTTTTATTTAATGGATGGCTACTTTGCAGGAAAGCTAAACGATGAACCCGAAGCGTTGCCATAAAACATATGTTTTTCCTGCAATACCTTTAAAAATGGCGCTAATTGTGAAAAGAAAGGTTATCACGAAGAACTAATTTGGATTTTTCCATCCCATTTTCAATAAAACTGTTTATAGCGATAGAAGCATGGAAACTATTAACATCAATGGTATGTTGTTTTCGAGAGACCGAACTATTAATTATATATTTTACATATACGATTGCGTTTTCTTATAGAACTTGTCTTTTTGGTGTCATTATATTGTAGCGCTGAGAAAGCGAAAAGAAAAAGCACGAGCGAAGGATGATTTTAAATCACTTTTGCACATTGGCAGCATTCTAGGTGACACCCTTTATAATCGAGGTAATGCAAGTTCACAATCAGCACTGTGAAAACAGTTTCACTCTTTTGATACTTTATAAATTTAGTACTGTAGCTATAATGGAAAAACGTGAAAAAGTATAAAGTATGTTTACGCAGTAATAATGTATTAAAAGTAATAGTTTAGTGTGTTATAATAAAAATAGGCGACTTCGAGGAAGCATTGAAAGAATACAACGAATTATTATTCGCTGCCGAGATCGCTGCCACCTCATCGAAAGATTTGGGTTTCACGCACAGAAAAATCGGTGAATGCTACGCCGAGTTAGCGAATTTCGAAAAAGCGTTACACCACCAACGGAAGCATTTAGGTGAATGATTAGTCGTCAATTTTCTTCCATTTGCAATGTGTGACACAAGTCACTAACATTGTTTCGTCGTAACGATAGAAATAAGTCAAAAGGCTAACGACGCTGTTGAAGAACAACGTGCGTGGGCCACTATCGGTCGGACGTTTTTGTTCCAAGCTGAGAGCCTGAACGATTCCTCGAATTCTCTGAACAGTGCAGAAGATGCGTTCATGAAGAGTCTACATATCTGCGACAAGTGAGATGATCCATTTTTTTTTGTATGCTTTAAATTTAAATTTTGTTGTTGACGTATTTGATCTGTGAATAGACTAGCTTTGTAAATAAGCAAAAATTTGTTGTAACGAAAAATACTTTATATAAATATTTAAGTAAAGCGCCTACATTTTGTTTGGATGCAACTTGTGAGAATTGTTGCCAAACATTTGTTAAAAAAATCAACATTTTCTATGAATTTTTGTAATGATTAGGTGTGAACAAATTTATTCATCTATTTTGATTTTTAAAAATTTTTTACGCTGACAGATTGACAAAACTCGTTTCTCAGCGTGAACGGATGGAAATGAAAGGTCGTCTTTACTTAAACCTTGGTCTAGTATTCGATCACAGACGCGACATTGAGAAATGTACGGAATTGATCAAAGAAGCCATTGCTATCAATCGGTAACTTTTATTAAATTAATCTCACGTAATGTATATAAGTTAATGTGGGGGCTGTATAATGTTTTATTTATGTTGTTTTATATTTTTTTGTAATTTTTAAAAGGCAACATGACTTAAAAGAAGATTTACATCGTTGCTACATAAGTCTTTCAAGAATCCATCTGAGTCAAGCTATATACACAGACGCTTTACAGTATGCTGGTGAAGCGTATTCCTGTACGGCATGTTCCTACGACAAGGCATTGCAGTGTGAGACACTATTGCTGCAAGCACAGGTGATACATGAAATTACGCATAGTTGAAATGATGTAATAAATTATTATCGTTTTATATTGGTGTTCTTTTTTATATATATGAAAATAGAATAATTACATCTTTTACATTTTGGTTTTAGTTATTATGTGACTTGTGTATGTAGTTATTATGTGACCCTTTTTTTGGTTGAAAAAGTTGATCAAGATATTTTTTTCATGAGTATTTTAAATATATGTTTTTTTATTATCAGATTCTTTTGAAAATGAACGATTTTAAAGGAGCGAAAATTTATCTAAAAAATGCTTATAAACTTGATACTGCTAACGTCCAGGATAAATATGACATTAAAAGACTTATGAAAAATGGTGAGCATCGTTCTTTATTTTTTTGCTTTTTCATAGGTTTCCAATGCTTTTTGCTCTGGAAATTTAGAATCTATGAAAATTAAGGTTTTTTAAAGCGGAATTCTGTGTAATTTTAGTTTACAACTTGTGTAACGGTGAAACTGATTTGATTACACATCATGATGACGAAAGCAAAAAATTGGAATTATTCGAAAAAATGGGTGACGAATGTGCAAAAATTGATAATTTTAAAGAAGCACTTCATTATTATCATTTAATGGTGAGTCCTATCGTTTTCAATTGAAATTTACAGTCTATTGATTTAGCAGTCATCGGATGTGAGGTAGGGTAAACTCATGTTAAAACGTTTGTAAATTTTCAGCTTGAATGTGCAGAAAATCTCAACAAAACAGAATACGAAAAAGCTAAGATTTATAACAGTTTGGGCGAAACGTACATGGATGTTAAAAATTATGACAGAGCGGAAGAATATTTCAAGAAAGAGCTCAACTCTATAAAAGGAAGCTTAGTTGACGTAACTATATATTTTTTTTCATATTAGTGTAATAATATTGAATGGCATGAATTCTTGTTTCCATTGGTCGAATTGGTAAAATTGTAAGAATTTCATGGCTACCCAGCGAACTTTGAGCTGGTGTCAATTTAAGGCGATACATCAATAATGTTAAATAATTGACAAAACATTTTTTTTCTAGGAATGTAAAACATTAATCAACATAGCAGACTGCAAAATGTTTGATGGAGAACCATATGAAATTATTTATGATCTCTATGATGAAATTTTGAGAAAGGCCAAACAATCGAATGATTACAAAATAAAGGTACGAACTTAATTATATCAACTTGGACTTAAAAAGATTTTGTGAAGCAGCACAAAGATCTTTAATTATGTGTTGACGTTTTTTGCTGTTACAGAAACTAAGCTTAAAATCGTTATTAGAAGTGCAAGAAAAATTTCAATTGGCCGACGAAAAACAAAAAACGATGGATATGTTGGAAGACTTCAACTTGTTATGTCTTGATTCGGATAGCGAATCTGAAGCATTATCCGATGATGGCAGTCTGTCTTCGGTGTCAATAACTGGTAAGTGTAAATTTGTTTTTGTAACTAATAAGCTTTGTCGCTAAAAAGTGCATCTAAATTTCTCCATTTCTGAAATGTTAAATTTCAGATGTTAGCGATACTGAAGAGTGTGTGCAAAAATGTCGGCCAAGAAGGAATTTAAATAAAAATAGATTCATTATGAAAGTGAGAGAAACGTTATGAGAGATTCGTTCATAATTGATATAATAATATTTTTCATTTTTGTAATTGAAATCATTTTTCACATCTTTTGTGATTCAGAGGAACGAAAAGGGAGAAACTCCTCTTCACCGAGCGTGCATTGCCGGGAGTATTAAAGAAGTTGAAAAGCTGATCGAAGGGGTGACGTTCTTCACTAACCAAATCATATACATTTTTTTGTGTTCTCGTTAAATAATATCCTAAAAGAGATTGTTTATTCTTATAGGGGCACACTGTCAACCCGCGCGATAACAGTGGCTGGTTGCCATTGCACGAAGCTGCTAATCATGGCTACGTCGAGATCGTGAAATATCTTTTGGATCATGGAGCTTGGGTCAATGACAGAGGTGGTGCTCATTGCGATGGATTGACGCCACTTCACGACGCTGCGAGTTGCGGCAATATCGATGTCATGGTGTTACTCATTGAAAAAGGAGCATCGGCTATAGCCAAAAGCAACCAGGTGAAAAACTGTAGATGATTCTAATTATCTCATTGATGCCTATCAGTGGTTGATCTCGGTTGTACTGACGTTTGCAGATTCACTTATCTCTAGGGCGAAACACCTTTAGAAATGTTGGTGCAGTGGTACCAAAGGGCTGGAGAACTCGATCCACAACTGAAGCAGGATTATTCAAAAATGGTGGATTTGCTCAAAGAGATGATGTTAAAAGGTACATCATGTTTTATGATGTATCACTTATAAATATACAGGGTGGTGACCATGAGATGTCAACATTTGGAAAGGTGTTCATTAATCTTCCATATCAGGTTCTAAAATATGTGATGCTTGTTTGAAACAGAAGCAGAAACTCAGAAAGTTCACGTGGGAATTTTGTAGTGCATATCGGAGTCACAGTCGGTATTTTCCAAAATAGCGACTCTGCATGACCTAGCACAGGTCGTGTGCTGGTAACGAACGCAGAGCCTATGGGGGAATGTTAGACTACTTCCTTGACATTCTTCATGTCGTCACCAAAGGCACCCAAGTGAAATGCACTGTAGTAATTTTTTTTTTAAATGAAATTTGGGATAGGTTCACTTATTTCCATATTTAGTTATGGTTATGTATGTGTTCACCTCACTGGTGATTAAAATGTTGTCATCTCGTGGTGCACCTCTTGTGTTTTATGTTTACTAATTAAATGAACAATGCTGCTGTTGTTGCCTTGTTAATTATCATTATTATTATTATTATTAAGTTGGGCATAAAGTTCCCGACGTCAGGAATTCCGAAGAAGGTAACGCTTCAAGAATCAACAGTAGTAACAATAGAATAACCCAAGATAGTAGTGACAGCGAATTGGAAGAAATGCTACCACTCAAACATGTAAGGATCAATTGCTGCTGAATGTTAATTTTTTATTCCACATCGAACAGCTTTGGTTTTCTTATTATTTGAAACAATTTTTGTTGTTTTTCGTTTAGCTAAGATCGCCAACTTTGACTTCTTCGCAAGATTCGAGTGTAGCAGAGTCTCCCGGTTTTTCGAATGCAAAAAAGCGACGACGCTTGATAAATAACGCAGAATCGTCTTGGGACTCGTCTCCAATCGGCAAAAAAAGAGCATGCCTACTGTCGGAACCAACGAGAGATCCTGAATCGTCTCCAATTATCGAAGACATCGACGACGGAATCAACATCATCGACGACGACTCGGATGCTAATCAAGAAAGTGCGCCAGTGAATTACGACGATCCAAGAATAGCCAGACAAGAATACGCCGATGCCATTGCTAGTCTCCGTAACTCGAGCACGTCGCGGGCTTATTCCGGAGTCCAATTGACCGTTCCTGGTGCGACCAACAAAATGGCGTTGATTGACCAGGACCAAGTTGTGGACGATTGGCTAGTTGATGATTTGCCTCCAAATGCAAACAACTTGTGGAAGAACAGTTTCAGTGATCTTATGGATCATCGCCAAAGACGCCCAGCCTATAGGTAAGTTTGATTTTTTGTCACACCAAATGACGTTTATTCGTTTCATACACGTTTTTACACATAATGTTGAAGATGTATTAATAATCACAAAAATTGGTCACTCGACAAGCATTGTCAATCTGAATCATACAAGAATGCTGAATGTACTATGATTCATGGTATAACAAATAAACAAATATTATTTTAGGCAATCTGTAGTTCCATCTAGGAAACGAAAAACACCACGGCATTACTCAAAACATGGAAAATCACGTCAACCTAAAATCGATAAAATATTGGTAAAATAGTTCAAATTTTTGGTTCTGGCATTTTTCACCAAAATAGTCAATGAAACAAACCTGTCACTCATCTGCGCAATCCCAATTGCAATAGTGATAATTATGATTTGAAATTTAATTTTAAATAAACATTTTAAAACAGTGTAGTGGTTGTTTCTACAATTAAGTGAATTTGTTGAACATTATTAAAAATTTTATTATTGTCTTGAATGACATCGACTATCGATACGTTTGGTATAGTGTTTAATTGCACTTGGGGTACTTGTGCGATGAATGTTCAGTTTTTGTACGATAATTGAAGGGCCTGGTGTGAAAAGGGTGTTACGTAAAATTGTTCATAATTTTGAGGAAAACGCGTTTGAAGATCTGAGCTTGCGTTGCTGTCTATGGGCTTCATCGCACTTTCTTGCACTAATATCGTTGTACATATTGTTGTTTCGCTCAAAATCTTGCGTTAGGAAGGTAGAGCACTTAACACATGGTTCTTGATTATTTTTTGACAAAAATGTTACTTAACACCCTTTTGCCTTCAATTGTTATAATATGTAAAATGTGTAAAAAAGCTCATGGATCTTCATGATAATATAATAGCCAAGAGATGAACCATTACTGTTAGAAGACATTGTGGATTCAGTTGATCGAGGTCCATTAACGGACAACGTTCAAGAAGAAGCGAAAGATGTGACGATTGAGAGTGCACCAGTGATTATAAACACAAACTCGGTTCGCATAAAAGTTCGCATCAGTGACAAACTGTTTCTGGTTCCCATTGCTCAAAAGTAAGCTATTTGTGTGGTGGTTATATTGACGAATGCGTGGGATGGTTAACATGAAATGGTATTGTTGTTTTACATATATAAAAGTGACTTGGAGAAACCGGTAAGCTGGTTAGCAACTGAAGCTGCAAAACGGCATTACATGCTGAACGGGTTAAAGCCGATTTTGACTTTGATGACGACCGACGGTGCGATGTTGACACCTGATGACTTGATCACTCATGTTTTGAACACCAATGAAGAGGCAAGAAATTATCGAGTTTGCTAAATTTAAATTTTAGTGCTGAATGTTGGATGTTGACGTAGTTTTAAACTTGCTTAGTTAAAGGGTCACGTGGAACGTTGGGATTTGTCACCTTTGTTCGAGAGGTATAATGATGCCTGCACAGCTATATCTTTTCGTAAGTTTGTGCACTATCGTCGTTTTTTATAATGTTGTATAGAAATGTATAATGCATTTGCAACTATATAAATAACTTAACATTCTTTTAGAAAAGAATGAAGATGTATACTCGAGAATGCAAGAAGCGTCGAGAAACAATAACCTCAGTTTGGAAAGGCTGGCTTTGAAATGTCATCACGCTCAACCGATTTTCCGTGCCCTTCAATGTCAGTATTCTTTGCGAAGCTTGTCATTGGCAGGAAATTATTTTGGCGACAATGAAATTCAGGTTCGGATTTTGATCAGCATTTTGTCATTTTCTTTTATACGTAAATTTTACAAAAATTGTCACATAGCATCAATTTTATTATTGCATGTTGTGTACATGATTTGAATGATAAGTAACCAATTATAATAAACTACTTTTTTTAATATACAAAATCCAGGAACTTTTTGGCATTTTAAACACACTCCCCAATTTACAGTCGATGAACTTAAGCTGTTGCGGAATAACATCAACCGGCGTCCAACACTTAGCGAATGTCTTTAATAATGACGCATGCGATTTGGTTGCTGAAATCAAACCATTACAGGTAGCGTAGCCACTTTCTCATGTTTTGTTATTCACGTGGCTTTTATTTTAGAACGTTGAACTGATGTCGGTTTATTTCATGTATGTTTTGTTTTTGTTTTTAAATTTGATTTTCACTGTAGAAACTTGCAGAGTTAAATTTGAGTTTCAACAATCTGGGAAACGGTTGTTCCGAACATTTGTCTATCGTGATCAGGAATTTGCCTCAGTTATCTAGTTTGGAAGTAGCGTCTTGCAGTTTCTCCGCTGATTTCGTCAGCTCGCAGAGGAACTCGTTCGGTTCTTGCCTCAAAGGTACTAACATTAACTACTAACTCACTAAATGAATACTAACATAATCAAATTTGGAATTTCTGAATTTTTAATGTCTTTTCTTACATAATTTTTCAAT
This sequence comes from Cryptops parisi, assembly GCA_034695005.1. NCBI lineage: Eukaryota > Metazoa > Arthropoda > Chilopoda > Scolopendromorpha > Cryptopidae > Cryptops > Cryptops parisi. The sequence continues at coordinate 3,363 of JAQIWH010002750.1, read as the reverse complement.
TGATATGTATTTTTGTCCTATTATATATATATAGTGGCTAAACAGTTGCAAAAATTGAACATTTCTTTTAACACATTGGAAACGAATGGAATCAAATTGCTTTTGGAGTCATTGCCGTGTGAAAGTCTACACCAACTTGACATCTCGTCAACGATCAACAGAAGTGGAAATTCTAGTTTGATCGTTCATTTACAGAAATATCTAACACAAGTAAGTTACAAAATTACACTATTATATTTTTTGTACAGTGGGTTTCATATTAGTTTCACAAGTAAGTGAGATGTCCTAGTTGTGAATCAAAACATAGGGTGACATCTGGTGACAGTTACCAATTTCTTTATATTAGTTTCACTTGCGAGAGGGTGACATCTGGTGACAATATATAAATCTTTTTTCTTAAAAATCAGTTTTTAATGTACTTGTTTACAGTTCGTTGAAATGTATTTTATTTTGTGCTTTCAGAATAATTGTAACCTGCAAAAATTGATATTGAGTGATTTATACATGACGGATGACAGTTCTCTGATTATCATCAAGTAATGTCTTAATCATACAGTGCGACATTTAGTTGGTGAATTCAAAATAATCGTTAAAAATTGTTGCAGGTGTTTACATAAATTATCACACTTTCGAAGCTTATCATTGACAAGGAACGTTTTGCTGACGTTTGATGGACTTATCAACGTCACCAGCCATCTTCAGGATGAGCAGTCTACATTTCCAATGTTTTTTATCAATTATTCCGATTGTCCTGAGATTACATTGGATGAACGGTGGCAAGCTGGTGACAACGTAACAAACATTCATCGATTTTGGACAGTCGTTCGTGATGAAGAAACGTGCGAGTTGCAACTCACGTGGAAAAGGTAAAAAGTCCTAGTTTTTGTACATATGTTTTGGTTGGTCGATTGATTTTCAATGATTTTTTTAGACGTTTTATTCAAAAGAAATAAAAATAACTTAAATTTCATGATTTTCGTTTAATACATTATAAAATTTTGAGTAATTGATGATTTTATTATTATTATTTTTTTTTTGGTAATGCAAATAAATGCTTCTATTTTCTTCTTAAATAAAAAATTTTTCTGTACATAGTATATATGAACTAGTAAATAATATTTTTAATCATTTCATTGAAACTGTTTGTTTATTATTATGTTTTTTAATATTCATGTGTATTTGCACATATATGTACAGTTTATATACATGTGAAATAAACCTACCATGATACTTGAAAAAAATGGTATTCAGAATTGTTTTTTTTATCATTTTAAAAATATTCGGAGATAAGTTTTGTGTGTTGTATAAGGTAAAGGCGCATAGCAACTCCACTATACTATTGTACAGGGTGTTCCCTGCACTTTGTTTTGGTGTTATCACTTATTTCACTAGACTTTTCAGGAACATTCTGTGTTCAAAAGTTATATAATTTACAACCTGAAAGTTTAATGAAAACCGAAATTGGGAAGAATCAGTCTACGCCATTGTCAAATGCGATTGGGGTGAAGTCTCTCCCCCCCCCTTTTTTTAAATTTTTTATTTTTTATTTTAAGAAAACCTATTTTTTTTTTATCTTTTATTTTATGTTTACATTTTTGTTACAAATTTTTCTTCCAATGACAAATGGACGAAAAATCTTTCTCTTTTTCAAACCAGGACAGTTTTTATCCAAACCAGGAAAATATGGTAAGACTATTAATAGTTAAAATAAAAATTACAGGTAACCCTCGTATAACGCGGTACTTTTACAACGCGGTTTTTACTTAACGCGGTTCACAAATTGTAGCAATCCTTGCATAACGCGGTACTTATATAACGTGGTTTCAATATAACCAGCGCGATTTTGGGTTTTGCAAGTTTAAGAGTGAAAGTAAAATTTGAAAATGATAGGATTGTCCAAGAGAGTTCAAGCGACCAAAACACCTGGTAATCGGTGAATAAAAAATATCAGTGGGAGAATATTATTAGTATATAAAAATGCATACTTGGCATTGAAAAAATGTTATGTTAGTGAAAGTTATTATTAATTTTTAACAATTTTTCTTTTGTTTTATTAGTTCGTTATGTTTGTTATATAAAATGTTCTGCAAAAATATTGATTTGATATTATTTATTTTATTTTGTGAAAATAATAAACAAATTGGAGTAAATCTGTTACGAAAACAAAAAACTCTTATGTAAAAGAAGTAAAACAGCCACTTTGATTCCAGGAAATCCAAAACCCTTCGTTTTCTTATACAAAGTTATTTTCACTTTTAATAGTTTTAATAATTTTGCTTTCGATTTTTAATTCATATGTTTGTCAAATACAATTTTTCTGAAACAATCAAAAATATAGAAAAGAATAGCCTATTTATTGTTGATTTGATAGTTAAACCACTAGCTTTAGTTATTGCTTATTATTGCATTATTCATATCCGCTATTAATTCTTGCCTTTGAAAGCATTGTTTACATTGTAAATTTTCAATTTGTTTTTCTTGTATCTTTTTGGTTATTTTAGTGTTTGTCTTTGTCTTATTATTCCATTGGAATGCAATAAAGTTAATAATAAAAATAATAATAATAATAGCTGGGGACATTGTATTGAGAAAAAAAAATTTTTTTTGGAACTTAACTACCGCGTTATACGAGGATCACCTGTATTAAGTCGCAGATGGGATTATCCATTACTTATCATTAGAAATTAAAGCAAATTAAATTTCAAGAAATTAAAGCTATGGTAAAAAATCATAATATTGGTAATAATCTTGGTTTCGTTTAAAATGCGGAACAAGAATTTATTGATGATGCCAATTGTAATAGGTTTGGATAAATTTGCTTGCCGAGAAAAATATTTTGAAAGTAACAACACAATGGAAGAGCTCATTTCCAAAACGTCTTAAGTCCATGAAATGCAAATTTTTCAAGAAAACGTTTTTTTTCTTGTTTTTTATTCATTTGACCATAGACTTAGCATATAAATGTGATTTTTGAGAGTTTTTTTCAGTAAAATAATAAGTTTTGAGTCTTGAAAATAACATATTTGGAATCAGCGATGCACAGTTTTTTACTGAGCCTCTTAAAATGATCAAAAGTGGAGTTAAGACATTTTGGAAATGAACTCTTCAGTTCTTTGAGGGATATAGGAATTTTTTTTTATGAGAAATTACGTCATCAAGTTTTAAATATTAGAAATATTTTGGGTGGAAAAACAGCGTAACTCCCAAGATGTAGTTCTGAGAAAAATGGCAAAACCTTCTGGTACCCTCAAATTTATGTTAAGAAGAAAATTCTCGTTAACTGGTATCTTTACCAAAGAGGGCCCCGCGGTGGCCTAGTGGTTAGGGTATCCACCTCCGGTACTCTAGTTGGTGAGTTCGCCT
>JAQIWH010002749.1:0-22932 GCA_034695005.1 Cryptops parisi | reverse complement strand
AGAAAACCACTAAACACACTATCCCTAACCGAGATCTAATTTCACCCCTTTTTTTTGGTATTCTTATTCCCCTTGGCTTTTTCTTCTCTTTTACCACCACCCCTACTAAGAGGGGTGGGGGTGGGGGAAAGTGAGGCAAAAAAGTTAGCATCCGGTTGAGTGGGTTTGTTCCATGGACAGACACTGGCACGTGCTCCTTTGGCTTGGCACCCACGCGTTCGTTTTCTTCACAGTTTTTGGCATTCGGTTTCTTTGCCCACACATCCACTCTGCTCGAAAAAGTGCTAGTGATGGATCCAACGACGATGATGTTCGCATCCACACCGTCAACCGATTGGTTTTACGAACCGACTTCTACAATTCAAACCCTTCCGACACCACATTTTGACAATGAATATTCCTTTTCGTTCTACGATTCCGGTAGCAGAGTTCGGGACACTTCGTACGAAACGGTGGAAAATCAGGAACCCGATTTTTATGGAAGTTGTCATCGCGTTAAAGTCGAAGGAAACAAACAGAACAATGGTAAGCAAGTCACTTAATCCACTTTTTGTTATACAGAGTGCCGCAAAATTACCTTAACCATTTGTTTTCTCTGTAACTTTGGAATGAAATGTAATAACTGAACTTTCTAAACGATGAAAAGAAAGTGTGATTCGTGGATACTTTTTTGTTCCAGGCTTTTTTCTTTTGGTTGGCTCAATAATGAAGTGTATGTGTATAACTTATTAAACCATAGATTTATTTTAAATGCTAAAATTCTAGGAAATTAAATGAAAAACTCCGAAAGGGGTTGAAAGATTTTTGCGAACAAAAAAAGAGGGGTGGTCATTCAGTTGATGTTATTTTTCACATACGACGTAAAAATGTTTTAAAAATCATACTTTCTTACAACGTTTAAATGTTACATTTCATTCTCAAGTTATAGAGAAAACAAATGGTTAAGGTTACTTTGCGCCACTTTTTAGTTTTGTTGTTTTTGATCTATAAAAGTTGAAATTCTTAGAACTGCTATAATATAGAATCAACAGACATATTTGTTGGGAATTTGTTCAAAGGACTTAACAGTTAGATGGTAATGGCGTGAAATTGAGATTACACAAAAATTTAATTATAAAACATACTTTGACCATGTATTTGGAACGACCTTCAAACTTAGTGGTACCGAACGTGGTACGTGGTACCATGACCTATTATACTATGTCATGGTGGTACATACGTACGTAGTACGTACGTATGTACCGTACGGTAAACACGTAACAAACGGTAAACGGTAAACACGTAACACGTTGTTACGTTTACACGTAACAACGGTAAATACGGTAAACACGTAACAAACTGTCGGAAAATAATGTACGATACAGTAATGAATTTTTAAACTTAATCGCGCATTGGCCTTCCGACTGAGGCAATCCAAATTCTGCTTTTAAAAATTAAAAAATTCTGCTTTTAAAATCGAGAAATTTTGCTTTTTCGGCGAAATTTTGGAACTGAATTAAGCGTAATTTTTCTGAATAATAGAACATTACCATCATGTCAGATAAAAACCCGGGGTTTGTATTCTTTTTTTCTGCCAATTCTGTCTTCTGGGTTGCCTTTATTATCGATAACAAAAAATTTCTGAAATCTGCAAATCATGTCTGAACTCAAGAGTCCATTGATTGTCAAATGATAATCCTAGTGTGCGATATAGAAATTTTTTGTATTGTATACATTTTTCTTTATGGTTGGGTAGTATTGTTTTTTAATCATATATTGTTTCTTTCTAAACTCAGGTGTCGATTTTCAAATGGAAAGTCTGCCTTCACGACCACGAAAAGAACGAACAGCATTTACTAAACACCAACTTCGAGCTTTGGAAACTGAATTCACTCATCATAACTACTTAACACGTTTGCGAAGATATGAGATAGCTGTATCACTCGACCTCACTGAACGACAAGTAAGTTAATAATGTTGCTTTTAAAACGTATCGATATAAGCTTACACTAAAAACTTGATCATCCGAATCGCGATTTATCCGAATTAGGTAAAATATGTCATTTCATTATAATAACATACATTAATATTTCCGGGTTATCCGAATCTTCGTTTATCCGAAATAGGCTTGGTGCCATCACATTCTGATAATCGAATTTGAACTGTAAATTAAATGGATGTTTCATTCATATAAAAAAAATGCCAAATTTGGTAACCATATTATTTTTTAGCTCTGTTATTAATCATTCTATTAGTGATAATAAAAAGATGCGAATTGTTCACTTTTGCAGTATGATTAATAGTATTATTGGTCATTGCAGGTGAAAGTGTGGTTCCAGAATCGACGTATGAAATGGAAGAGAACAAAAGGATCATCATCATCGACAACATCTGCCAATCAAGAATGCACTATTGATCACTTGTCAGACACTCTTTCAGATGATGGAAGTTCGTAGACGATTGTAATAGCTTGGAATCAATTTTAATGATTTGTACAGTACTGTTTTAAAACTCATAAAGCATAATGATCAACGCATATGCATTGCAATAATGAACCTTGAACGACCCCTATCGTGGATAGAATTCGTCCGAAATGAAATATTGTTTGTTTTACAAGAAATTTGTCTGCTTATTTTATTATAAGACCATAGATGTATAGTATAAAATGTATACTATACGGCGTATACTATTAAAGGATGTATACTATACAATCCGTGATGAGACACTTGTTTATAAAGATCTCATGACACAAGCAATGTTTGGTGTGGCGGCAAAAAGAGCAATTTTTGGACAAACCGTGACGTCAGCTTCTTGCCAACCAGTATTCATTGGTTGGACAAAAAGTTGCCGTCACAGTTATCAACAAATTGCACCACATTAGAAATTGCATGTGTCAGGAGGCCTTACTTAATGGAACTTTTGGTAAGTTCTGTTATTTTGACGTCTGGTAGATAGCTTGCCACTAACAATCAAAGAATGGAAGTGAATTTTAACCCCCAAAAATGTTGGTACAGGTTTTACATATTAAGTTGAAAGAAGTTTGATATAAAAGTTGCAGTATACAGAGTTTGTAATACATAGTATTTTGATTTTATTTGTAAACGATTTAAAAAAAAATAAACATATATATTTTATCATTAAAGACTGACATTACTTTGTTGGGAAACTCTTCACAAATGCGGAGTTACCATCGTACATACATCAGATCGCTATCGTGCTATCTGTGTATCGTTTCCTTTTCGCAATACAAAATTATATAATAACCAGCATTATACAATTAAGAATTGTACAGGAATTAAAGCTGGTGTATACAAGGAGGCACCGATTTATGCGACTTCCGTATATATTATTTACATTAAAAAACCGGATTGTCCAAATTAAGTAAAATACTTTCAATATAAAAATCGATACATTATCGAAAAATCATATATCGACAGTTATGAATAATTTAATACTATAAATAGTAATGTATTATAAGTTAATACTATACATATTAAATGTCCACTTTTTTAACTTGTACAACGTTGTTGGGTTTTTCAAATATCAAATTGAACATTACATGTACATTAAAATTCTGGATCAGCTTAATTTTCGTTTATCCGGAATAGGCTCAGTCCCATGAAGATAATCGAGTTTGTAGTGTATTATGCTTTTATTCGACTCTTGGGGTCGTTGAAATGGGAACAAAGTAGATGAATTTGTATAATCAACAGTACAAAAAACAAGCAGAATCTTATGCTAATCAATTTACTGCACTACTGTATAATGCGAGGAGAGAAATCTTTTCAGATGCTCGTTATATATAGGTAAGAAAATTTCCTTATTTGGCAATTTTGTGAGGTACAAAAAGAATGAATCTTTTGCCCTTACCCCTTATAATAGTGTACGCTATAAGGGGTACTATAAAATAGGACTATAACCTAAAATTGAATTATATGTTATAGTTTTGCTATTTTATGCGATTTTAGATTCATGCAAGATTTTCGGGAAAAATAGCCTGATCTTCGCATATATCGAGGACTGCTTGTATGTAACCATTCCGAAGGTAATAGAAACGAAGTTCCAGAAAATCAAAGCATCACGAATAAGGTACGCTGAAAATTCAATTATCCGAATGTGATGGGACCAAGCCTATTTCGGATAATCCGGAAATTCAATGTATATGCCCGGTTTGGTATTTTAAAAATGCCAACAACATTGTACAAATTACAAAACGTGAACATGTAATGACTAATGAGTAATATGTCTGCATAATATTTTTACAATAATTTTTTTTCGGATTATCGATAGCTATCGGTGATGTGAATGCGTTTTCGATAATGTATCCACTTTTGTTTTGATTGAAATGGCATTTCGTATAAACCTAAAATTTCGGATAATCGAGTTTTTTAGTGTACTATTCTCATTAGTACACTGAAAATAGTATTATTCCAATGGTGACTTATTCCAATGTAAAATAAGGCATCGTAATTCTTTCTAAATCGCTTTCTAAATTACACCGTGCTCAATAAATCTGTCAACTACTGTTCTATAATCCAAGTTTTTTTATAACACTCAATTTTTTATTGATAACAAAAAACAGAATAAATACACACTGTAGAGGGACAACAGCGTGAATGAAAAATGATCATCAAAGACTAAAAACCTTGGACTTTTTTTTAGGGTACCATTAAAAAGCAGGAAGTTCCGGTTAACGGATTACTCGTATTTTCAATGCGTTTTTATTACCCTAGCAGTTAAACATTACTACGATGTCATATATATATATTATAACTGTGATATCATCGGCATAACCATAATACATAGAAGTGAAATGTCCAAAAAATGAGGTTAGAATAAGTTTGTAATACCTTTGCAAGCCTTGAAAAAGATTTGTCATCACGAGGTCTGTGGTTTTAAAGGGTGATTCTTTTACATTGGATTCATCGAAATTTGATATCCCTGTTGGTGTTTTATTATTTATTTATTTATTTTTTTGTATATCAACTAATGTACTTGAACCACAACTGTGGGTGGGACTTAGTCATCACTTGGCCACCAGCATTTCTACAACTGTCAGCAGTTTTTATTATTATTATTACAAATTCACTTCTGTTAAAAAAAATTTTTTTTATGATTATTTTTCTTTTTCTTTCGAAAATTTGTTTAAAATATTTTCAACTAAAATTTTCAAAACTCTATCCAAAGTTTTATTAAAATTTTTTAACGTCTTTTAGTTGATGCGTCAAATTGCACTATTGGTCATCAGAAACACAGGAACCTTTTGGATGCAAAAAATAAATGACGCGAATTTCAACGATACAAATAATAAAAAATGGGAATGGTTGTTGCAATGGATACATGAGTATGTTTATAATGTGTTTCACACATGTGACCAGTTGGAGGGGTGATTGGAGTCAGATGCTGGCGCCAGGCAGTCTGTCCCAACCTAGACTGACCCTTTCCCTTAGGACACCCTACTGTGACGAACTATTTCTCTTCGTTTGCAGATCAAATGGTGCTTTTCTATGAAAAACAGGTGTCGAAATGACCTTTTTTTCTCTACATTCCACACTGAACAAACTCGAGTAGACTTTGTAGCATACATAAGTATATACTGTACATACTTGTATATAGACACATAGAATAACAGATACAAGATGAGGTTTAAGTACGGTTTCATGGGAATATTATAAAGGCTATTATTATTATAATGAAAATATTGAGTTTAGGATTTATTTATTTATTTAAATGTGCACTCCTATACAGGAATGAATGGACAACACATAAAATACTATATATATATATAGGATATATAGTATTCATACATGTGCTATTTCCTATAAAATACATATTTAGGATATAGGTCTCTCTACAATGGCGGTAGAATAGAGCGTCGATTATCCGAACTAATTGGGGACCTTGGATGTTCATTAAACCGATTTGTTCGCATAATCTGGGCATAAATAGTTTATATAAAAATATGTTTAAGAAATCGTTTTTTTTATGTTTGATTACGAGTACAGTATATTGTTTGTATTTTATTATTACATACATATTAGATTACATATGTATGTAATTTTAAAAAGCATATGTAAAAACTTTAAGTCTTATTTATAGAAAAGTTATCAGACGATTGAAAGTTATGAATAGAAAGTTTGTAGGCAATGGTCCATTTAGTCACAATCCAGTGTGGTTTCATTTTATTTTCAGCTGAAATCGAATAAACAATAGTAGGCCTACATAATACATTTCTCATCAAAATAAATCATAATTAAAAAAATATAGCATCGAATATATATATTACTAAATTTTTAACATTTGCAATTTCTCGTAATCGGGGATTACAAATTAGGGGTACCAGACATCTTTGTTTTCCGGGATTGTCCCGGTTTAAAGCTCAATGTTTCTGAATCCCAAAAACCGTTTTCGCTATTGTCCTTTTTTTTTTTAATAATTACAAATAATACATGGAAACGATTTTGATGCAATATAATGTATAATAGCTGAAATAAATAGGATTTTAAATCTCACGTGTACAATAAATTACCGTACCATCTTGTTAATGTCACTTGCAATATATTCGACATAGTTGATGAATTAACGATTTAATAATCAAAAATACATTTTTTCTAAGTAATTACATTATAAAAGTAACAAAAAATATACATACATAAATAAAAATAATAATATACATTTCAAGAGCACTATACAATGTTCGTCAACTATGGATTGAGTATCCATTAAGTTAAAACTTAAAATATGTTTTTTTTTTTCGACAGCTTACACTTCTGGTTTATTTAAAAATAATCTTTAGTGCTTTAGTCAAAGCATCAAGAGACATAACCGAAGTACGTGTTTCATCATGTTTTAAACATAAATGTTGATAATATATTTAACCAGAGCCTAACCGAATCAATGAGAACTAGCTACTATCGCTTTATCTAACAGCCTCCCTATTTATTGTATACAGTACTTCGGTTTTTTCGACAGCTCACACTTAGTGTTTATTTCACATTAATGCTGAGTGCTTTAGTCAAAACACCAAGATATATAACCGAAGTACGTGTTTCATTAAGTTTTAAATTTTAAATATTGGTAATAAATTTAATCAGAGCCTAACCAAATCAATCAGCCATAGTTAATATTGCTCAAGCTAGCATTCCTAGCCTAGTAGTGCGGTTTTTCGACAGCTTATACTTATGGTTTATTTAACATTAATGTTAAGTGATTTAGTTAAAACACCAAGATACATAACTGAAGTACGGATTTCATTAAGTTTTAAATTTAAATGTTGATAATATATTTAACTAGAGCTTAACCGAATCGATATGACATAATTCATGCAGGAGCACGCTTCTTAATAGTTGCATTTTTTTGCCGTTAGGTGGTGTACACTGCACAGCAGTCAGCATGGCGTTCGCATGTCAAGCAGATAGTTATCAAACTAAGGTAAATTTTTAAAACAATTTATATAAATAACCAACTTAACTTGTTCATGTAAATTTTTTAAACCTTATTTGAGTAACTGTTTAATTTTTCATTGACAGTATACAACGAAAGTTGTTTCTTGCGTACCAGCTACTTTGAAAATCACTCAGAATGGGAAAAAGGATACAAGGAATGGCTATAATATCATTTTTGAAAACACAATATTATTTCCAGAAGGTGGTGGACAGGTATAAATTGTGTGTTTTTCTTTTTATTCGTGTGGGGTTATATTATGCTACGTAGCACGATAAGGCATATCATTGTATTGAATATTGTATTTATTATTCATCATTTACACCATTTTTTTTACATAATTTTTCTTTTTTATTATGGTAAAGCCTGACGATCGCGGTACCATAAATGGAAACGATGTGTTACGAGTGACTCGTACCGGCACTAAGGCAGTTCATTTTCTTTTGGAAAAATTTGATGAAGGCGATGAAGCTGATATGGTCGTCGACTGGAAGAGACGATTTGATCATATGCAACAACATTCAGGTAATGTTAATAACAACTTTTATAGTCTGCGATCGTCACTGCTGATCAATTCGGATGAAAAACAATCGTTGAAAAATTGACAACTCAGCTTCATCCATTGTCAATTTATTGACAAAGTCTGGATGCTGTAGCAAAAATGTAGGATTTTGAATTTGTACGTTCAATTCGTCGACAGGGCAGCATTTAATTACCGCGGTTGCTGATAAAATGCTAGGATTTAATACGACGTCCTGGAATCTGGGTGAAACAGTAAGTTCCATTGAATTGGACACTCCGGCGATCGCTCAGGAACAAATCACGCAAATTGAAGATGAGGTGAACAAAAACATTCGAGAATGCGTTCCCGTCACTGTTGAGGTGTTCGAGGAAGGATCGGACGAGTTGAAAAAAGTATGAAAATGTCGAGTATAGTTAAACGTTTTGTAACATGTTGAGGTTAATTTTCACTATGAAGGCCTCCTGACACCGTGCAATGTTTAGTGTGGCAAATGGAGCAATTTGTGGACAACTGTGACATCAGCTTCTTGCTCAACCAATCGGAACTAGTTAGAAAGTAGCGGACATCAAAGTTGCTTCACTTGCCACACAAAATAATGCATGTGTCAGGAGGAGGCCTCAACGTGATATAAAGTGCTTTGAACGATGACATTCGATATTTCGTGCTAGGTACGAACGCGTGGGTTACCTGACGATCATAAAGGCCCTGTTCGTATCATCACTATAAATGGGATCGAATCCAATATGTGTTGCGGCACACACGTGAAAAATTTGGCCGATTTACAAGTAAGATAATCCGTTCCGCATACATACGTTTTATCGTAATTTTATGTTCACAATATTTTTTAATGATAAAAATTGGTTGATAAAATAGTATAGTGTTAATTAGTTAGTATTGAATGATAAAATAACGAACAAATTGGTTATTGGTTTTATTATAAAATTAATACATTTTTATGGTTTCAACATAATTTTGAATGGTGTTTTAACTAAACTAAACCATTGACACACGGCGTCCTCATACGCCACAGGCTGGTCATTAATACACAATTATTTCCGTCGTTTCAACAGTGATATTTGATCGAAGTCTTTTCAATTAGATGATAAAACTGTTGTATGCTGAAAAAGGGAAAAAGAACAAGACCAATTTATTTTTCATCGCTGGGAATCGAGTTTTAGCTCACTTGGAACAATACCACGAACGAGAAAAGCAGTTCACCTCTTTGTTAAAGTGAGAAAGATGTTTTGCGAGTTGAAACAAAATGGAGTAGTTACGTGACCTTTGCTTTGATTTTTGTTCGTTTTAGAAATGGTCCTAGTCAGCATGTAGAGCTCATCGATAAGATGCAAAAGTCGCTCAAGTTAAGCTTAAAGGTAACATTATTTTTATCATGTAAAGCAATTTATATGTGTACAGGGTGTTCTCAAAAAGTCTATTTTTTTTTAAAAAATAGACTTGAGTCAAATAAAATTTTAACCACAAATTGACTATGCATCAGAACAAAGTAAAACATCCAATATACTACATTGGGTCTGGAAATACATACTCATTTGCGTACCTACAGCGATTATGACACACATATGCCTATAAAATTGTGACTTCATCAGGGATTCATTACCCATGTTTTATATGGATTTTTTGCTTTGTGGTTAAAATTTGACTTTTAGGAACACCCTGTATACTGACTTCAATAGATGGAATGAACTGTAAAAATTTTACAGTTTGAACATAGTTTTAAGTTGTTGTTTTTTAATAGAATGAACTCAACTTGTTGCGTGATTTGGCCGTCATGGAAGCTGCCAAAATTAAAGCGATGAATCCAAAACCCAAATTCTATTCTCTCTATCGGTATACTATAACATGATTTTAATTTTATTTCATTTTCAGTTTTTCAATGGTATTTTTTTATACTACGTGTTACATTTACAGAAAAGAAGGCACTCAGGAATTTATGAACATCATCATCAACGAAGTGAATGATGATGTAAGTACATTAAATCCTCGAATATACAAAACGATGGAAACATTTTCACTTTAATAGTTTTTTTGGCTTTTCATATTCGAATATTTGGTTCAACATTTTATATTCCAGGCTATTTTGCTGTTTCTGACGGTTGGCGATGAAAGAGCAAGTGGACAAGTCACGCTTTCTGGTCCAAAAGAATCGATAGCAAAGTTGGGACCAAGGTAATTGGAATGAACTAAACGCTTGTGCGGTGGCCAATTAGAACGTTGGTCGAATGGTAATCGTTTCATTGTTCGTTCTGCAGTATCGGTGAAATGCTGGGAGGGAAAGGTGCTGTAAAAGGTAACCAGTATCAAGGCAAAGTGAATAACATGGCTAAGAGATCGGAAGTGGAAAAATATCTTGCATCCACGATTGGTTTAAATGTTGAAGCGTGAATACTAATTAAATAATACACCGATTCGTATAATTTGTTTATATTCCATCGGTAAATATAATAAATAATGATTTTTATTGTAATTGTTTATCATAATTTATTAGGTGCTTTGTGTAAAATTTTTGTATAACATGCGTGTTATAGTCACGAAAATTAGTTATTAACACAACTAATTCTTGATACAAACATATTTTATTTACATAAAATTATGTACTACGGGTATACACGCATCGCTCTTTTCATCTTTGAACTTTACAATGACTCGAAAAAAAAAACAAACTGCATTTGTCAAACAACACTCAACAGTGGAGATAAGGTAGTAATTATATAGAACGTTTTGAGGTTAGATCGAGACAGTGTATAAACTGCCTATACATTGTTAAAAATTAAATTTACAAGCTGCTATGTACAATTTCTTTTTCCTAGAAAACGACAAAATGGATACGATTACTTTAACTTACGTTAGCATAGACTGCTATTGTATTAACACGTGCATAAAATTGCCATATAAAACCAAGAGGGGGGGGGGGGTATGAATGGATATTACAATTCATTACATTAATTTGTCCAAAAGGCAATGTTTCCTACAAAATTTCAGTTAAATATATATTACATAAATGGAATGGTCTATTGATACGTCTATACAACAATGGTATTTTTCAAGAAAATATAATGGGTGTCTCAATATAATAACTGGACAAATATTTACTGTATTATGAACGAAAAGAATAATTTTTTGTTTTATTATTAATTTCAATTCGACACTTGAGATTTCAATGCAAATTAGACACTTGAAAATTATGAAATTATGGAATGCAATATTAGCTGAATGACCACCTCAGTTATTTTGGTGAATAGTAATAAAATAAATAAATTCTTGTTTTCACAATTTCACTTGTGCAACCGTGTAGCGCTCCATAATTAATCTCCAATTTATATGTAAAACGGTTGGATAGTTTTTTAAAATGGGATGCCATTTGCAGTTCCAGTTTCGATCGAGACACCCCATAGAAAGAGGCGTTCGGCACCTAATTTGTAAGTGAAGATAAACCAATATGATAGTAAGCTTCTCTTTTTATTATTCTTGTCAGGAGTGACACCTATCTTAACTTTTATGCATAGGCCTATAGTGTACGTCTCAACATGCATCAAAGTTTCCATGCACATAACCAAATTCCCCACACGTTAAGTTTGATTAATTCTCAAATCCTCGTGTCTATATGGTACAAAACTGTGTTACATTGGGAGTAATATAATGTATGTTTCGTAATGTCGTAGAAACAGTTATGCAAAA
This sequence comes from Cryptops parisi, assembly GCA_034695005.1. NCBI lineage: Eukaryota > Metazoa > Arthropoda > Chilopoda > Scolopendromorpha > Cryptopidae > Cryptops > Cryptops parisi. The sequence goes on along the minus strand of JAQIWH010002749.1, from coordinate 11,291 downwards.
AAAAATAATTCGTTAATGTATGCAAAGTGGTAATGTGCATTATATTATGCGCAGATTGTCATGAACATTATTATTATTATTCCACAGTTTATTGCTAATAAGCTTTTTTTTGCTGATTATTGAATAGATTGATTTTGAAAAGAAAATTGGTTCGGATGGAAAGGAACGGGTTCGAATGTTGGTCTTTTAACTATTCGGGGGTGACACAAATAGCGAGTTTTGAGCACATGTTCTTACAAGTTTCTAGCTTTTTGTTGTCATTGTGTCAAATGAAAGCTTTTATTTGCATCACAAATACATAAATACAAGTCCTTGATATATACACAAGAGTTATGTATCGAAATTGTCATGAAGTAGCAAAACGTCAGCGTTGTACGGTTGTAGGAAATAAAGTCACAACAGAACAAAAGTCAAAAAAAAAGAAGTCCAAAAAATAATTTTTGACTTTATTTCCGATTGTAGGAAATAAAGTCACATCACAACGGAACAAAAGTCAGAAAAAGAAGTCCAAAAAATAATTTTTGGCTTGTTTTCTTATTATTTATTTTTTTGACTTCTTGTTTTACATCTTTTCTTTTTTTTTTTGGAACTTGACTTTATTTCCTACAATTTTACTTGTTGTACACCACTGCACAATAGCCAAATTTTGTCGCCTGTGAATCGCATCTAGAAAGATTTCTCATCAAACGTGAAATCCTTATATGCATAAATCGCATATACCAAGGACTTACATCATCCGAAAAATCTTGGTGTGCCGTTCAGCTAATTACTCCGAGAAACACTTCACAAATCGAACACGAAGAATTGTTCGACCGCTGTACATGACGACAATGTGATTGTATACAATGCAAATGACAAATATGTACAGGACAAAGTTGCGTCAATTCTACTTGTAAAATGGAGACATGAGATTGGAACATAATACACAGTTGGGAATCGACATTTATAATTTTTTGTAGATGGAAATAATTTTGTACAAAAAGAAAATAATTATCTAAACTCGTAAAAACGTACACCGACGCTCAACGTATTCACACAGTCTTGCACCTGAGCGCTGCCAAGCAATGTGTCAAGTGGAAAGTTTTCGGCGATAAGTAATTGGAACGCTTTAAATTAATTATTTAAAGCAAGTTTTGTTGTTATTAAGGAAAAATCGCCTAATTGACTATCTTGTGAAGTGTTAGTTCAAACTTATCAAAGATTTTCTTGCATTTATTGCGGGTCGAACGAGAAATGTTTTGGAATTTTAAATTAAAAAATTGGAACGGATACTAATTGGAAGATTGGCTGTTAACGCTATGTCGAATTACAAAGATATTGGAATATCGTGTGGAAGATCTTTTGCGATAAGGGAAGTCTTGCTAAAAAATGATTTCTATCGCGATTTGAGAACGTTTTCCAAGTGTATATATCGCTGCATATAGGAACACCCAAATTTCAAACACAAAATATAATGAAGATGTAAAAAAAACGTAACAAAAGAATCAACATTTTTAATGTTTTCAACGTAACATTTTTTGTGTATGTAGCATGGATTTTTTCTGGACATGTTTTCATTATAACTAATCGGGAATTTGACCGAACTACGTTTTAAACTCGTGTTAAAGTCGAGCCACGATTTTCAGCCAAAAAATTAGCGTTTTTACGCTCTTTATATTAGCGTCACTTGAGTGATCGAGTCCAACAGTGGGGGATTTAGAACCGACTTTTGGGAGGGGTTCATCTGAAATTTCACGAATGTGTCTTAAAAAATTACGTTGTTTCCATGACAAATCAAGCTCCGAATGAAAGTTTAGACCCAAAAAATGCATAATTTAGCAGTTTTTGCCCTTTTTTTATCCATGAAAACATCCAAACGCACCAATGAACTAAACATGTTCTGGGAGGAGTTTGACATCCCCCCCCCATAAATCTGCAACATCGTTTGATTTTTTGATTTATACGTTTTCTTTATAGGTTTGCACGTAACGGATAATTAAATTTGTACTTATATTAACACGTGAATTTCAGCCCCTTCAAAGTAGTATCCATGCAAATAGTCGATCCCATGAATTAAACCTTAAAAAAAATGGTCTAAAAATTTTGTTGACTTTTTACATGAGTATATGGAGTAATTAAAAATTGATTAAGCCTAGTTTATTTTAATCGAACACCAAGCAGCTTTACATTTATACAATTGGGGAAACTATTGTGTTGAAACATGCCTTTAGTTACTATTATACATGAAATGCATGGAAAGGTATGACAAACATCTTGACGCAGAAGCTTGGAATTACCCTACTTTTTTTGTACAGTGGTTCGGAATACTTTTAACAGTAATTATTCACACGAATGGTTCTAGAAACAATGGTTACGGTACTTAATGGATGGGTATGTGAAAGCTTTTAGACTATTTAAAACCTATGGACGCACTTCCCAAAAGCAAGGAATAGATGACGGTATAACTGTTGCATCATGGGATGGGTGCTAAAAACTCATTCCATTTCACCGCTGTACGAAAGAGACCTTGAAGACTTTGGTTTTGCGGTCGTTCCGTCCGACTGTTGCTTTTGAAGTTCACCGCTGGATGCGGCGTCGTCCTTGTTTGAAAGACTTCGACCCACTTTGGGCATCAACCGCGTCTCTTGCACCGTGAACTGAACGGCGACGACTTGGAATTCTTGAGCTTCCGCACCTGCCTCGTTTGCCGCCGTTTTTGTCACGTGGTTACTCGACTCGCTCTTGGCTCGCTGCCTGTTCGAGTTGGTAGTTTGTGACGACGCTGGCTGAGCTTTTTGTACATTCAAAGTCTGCGGTTCCTTTACCGTGGGAACTTTCACATGAACCTGTCCAACTAACGACGAAGACGCTTCAAGGTTCGTCGATCTGATCCCTGAACTTTTCGCACTCGCCTTGTTATCCGAACTTTTTGTCAACTGGGCAGAGAGCATTATTGCGTCAGTCTTTGCGGCGGAGTGTCTGCACTCTAATACATTTTGAACTGAACGTTTATCTTTCTGACTATTAGTTGCATTGCTTTTTTCAACCACCATTGCTAATTTTTCGACCCCCGTTGAAATTTCCTCAAAAACCGTTTCGGTTTCGACTCCAACGTCCACGACGGTTGCCGATTTTCCTGTCGCTCCTTGAGCGTCTTTCCCGGAAACTTCGACTCCGTTCTTGGAATTGCCAACAGTTTGGCTTTGCAAATTGGATTGTTCGTCGTCGACGTTATTTTTCTTGAAGTGGTAAATGTTATTCAAGATGGTGTCCGGTGCCTTGAGATTCGTACTTTCCTTGACTTGTGGACTAATTAGTATATCCTGGTAGGCTTCGTCCAGTTCTTTATCCAACATGAGACTCGAGAGTTGATCGTCGGTCAACACGTCCGTGCTGTTGAGACTCTCGGCATCCGACATGTCGCTGTCTTCGTGCATGTTCAGAAACATGGCGGCCAATCCTTGCGGACCATTGTGCGACGCTTTGCGGGCTGCTGTTTGGACCCGCAAACCCGATTCTTGTACCCAGGCGGAAATCCTTTCGTCCGTCACGTCCTCTCTCTTTCCGCGACCGAACGGACGTACAGGAGAATTTTCACTTTCGGTTTGACTTCCGTGGTCGACAACTTTCTTCTTCGCATCCTGTAATGAAATATACAAATTGTTTTGGGGCTATCAACTTTAACACTAGGAATGGATCGGCATCAACTTGGAATACCTCGTAGTCAGATGGTGGGGCATTGGAATTTGCATTGTTTGTATATCCAAGTTTTGGTGGAAGCCTAAGATATGTGTCGTCCACATTAATGCTCCTGTTAATGTCGATGTTAACGGCATCCTTCTCAGGAACTGGTGGGACGGGAGACTCGGCGCCGACACCTGGGCCTCGAGAACCCAGAGCTTGATGCTGCTGTTTCAGATGTCGTTTTTGATGTATTTCATCACTGATCTGTTCCAAGCTACGCAACGCAAAAGCGTAACTCTGTTTCACGTAAAATATTTGCTCCTCCAACTGCTGTACCTGCTGTTTCTGTTCCTGAAATTGGGAGAAACGAAATTGACAATTCAGAAGTGTACAAGAGAATTTTCTAGTCTTAACAAACTTAACTGACTACTAGTAGTTAGATCTTCGAGGCATAAGTAACAATATAACGAATTTGGATGGTAAAGGCAAATATTTGGATTGTAAAGAAATGAATTTGAAATGAAGGATACAAGGTGTTCTTAAAAGGTCTAGTCGAATTTTAACCACAAATGCTATGGATCAAAACAAAGCAAAAAGTCCATATAAACATGGGTCCGCAAACCCATTTTCGTACCTACAGCAATTGAGGGACAAGCGTGTGCATTTATTTGACGTTATCTCGTAAGGAAAGCCAGTCCAGGCCTATGTTTATATGGGTTCGTTGCTTTGTTTTGATGCGTTAGCATTTGTGGCTACGATTTTACTAGACCTTTCAGGAACATTCTGATTACCAAAAAACATCATAATTGCTAATTATCTCACTAAACTTACCTCTAATACTTCACAAAATTGGGCCTTCATTTCAAAGTAGGGCCTGTGAAAATATTAAAAAAAATTTAAAATGAAAATGGAAAAATAATAGCAATTCTTTTCTTAACAGTACATGAAGAAAATCGAGAGTATAGACATAGTGTAAATGAGCGTTCAACATTCCTTCACAGTTCTTTGCTTGTAGTCGATTACAATACTCGATGTACACTTCGGGCAGTTTTACTGGACAATGTACAGATACATGAATAAAGCCTTCCACTTATGCAATATTTAGTGTGGCAAGTGGAGCAATTTGTAAACAACTAAGAAGTCAGCTTGCCCAACCAACGGAAACTGGCTGGCAAGAAGCCGATATCACAGTTATCCATGAATTGTTTGAATTGCCACACCAAACATTGCATGTGTCAGGCGGACAACTGCTCTACACGATGCTCTTTTTAAAGTACCCTATCGAGATTAAAATCTGAGTCTGAAACGGTTCAATTTTCAAATCCTGTGTTATTTACTTTTTATACCGTAACCGAAAGATGTCGTTGCAAATAACATTTTATTGTCTCCATCTGATGAAAAACTTGTAAAGGAACAATAAGTTAGGTCCCCAAAGGTACAAAATGAAACCACGATCGAAAAACATACCCCGAATATCATGTTAAAAAGACAAATTTTGTGCTAGGTCAACCATCATTGTTAATCCAGTGCCATTCTACGAAATAAGACTTAAATGTGTCGCTGAATTTTTTTTTTATTTTGGGTGTTGTAGATTTTTTTTTTTACCGAAACACTTTAGAAAGTGCATGTTTCATTTAGCGTAAATATACAGTATAGGAAATATACAACAGGACCAATGCACTTTACTTACAAGAGAAGCAACCGGTGTTGATAGGCAAGACTGTTAAGTTGAAGCATGTTTCTTCGGGCAGAAAGACTGTTGCAATCAGTGAAAACAAGCCACAGTTAATGAGCAAGCATAATAAAACTTAATCGTTGCATGCAGGAGTATAAAAAATTGAAATCAAAAAGAGGGATAAATAATCAAACCCATTCATTTTCAAACAAATCATTTCATAAGGAAGACATGCCTGGTTTGTTTTTTGTTTTCATTTTGTTTCGGTTTGTCACCGAAAAGATTTTTGAATTACACGCACGTACGATTCATCAACATACAAGGTGTTCCCGAAAGGTCTAGTCAAATTTTAACCACAGCAAAAAAAGCCATTGAACAATATAAAAGCCAAGTGTATCCATCTTTCCATGACAACAACTAAAAACAAACGTTACCATACCAACATAAGCAGTAATTAATGAGACGAAGTAAACATCAAACACCAACTCAAACGAATGTTGCGAAGCAACATGAGTTGAATTGATGAAATGAATCAATTGCCTCCCGTCATTTTTGACGCGCATAAAGCTAGTATTCAAAATATCCATATAAACATGGGTTCAGAAATGCATACTTATTTGCATACCTACAGTGATTTGAGATGATAGGCCTATTCATTAACCCATGACTTCGTGCTGTGTTACCTCGCAAGGGAAGCATTTTTTGGACCCATGTTTATATGGACGTTTTGTTTTCTTTTGATGTCAAAATTTTTGAAATTAAACTATTTGAACTGAATTCGCTTTTATTTGCAGAATATACCATGTAAATGTACGTTTCGCACCGAGATCTACTACACAATTTCATCAAAAACTTTGAACTGAATTGGCTTTAATTTGCAGAATTTACCATGTAAATGTGCGTTTCGAAAGGAGATCGTGCATGGTACCATTTGTGGTTAAAGTTTGGCATAGACCTTTTGGAAACATCCTGTAGGGGTACATTAAATGAAATACCCCCCCCCCATTCTACATTCTCAAGTATTTTCCGCCATTGAAAATTGGTTCATTCAATTTCATTGACAAATGCACAATGAAATCTTTAACGAATGACTTTCTTTCATAAATCAAAGTAGGTGTAACTTTATTAACTTATACCGTAGCGTAGTGTTTCACCACTACATAACCTCATACCGTATTAAAATATTTACGTTTTTTGGATGAATTACTAGAAAAAAACAAAAAAACATGGTTGATGAGTTCCAACACATGTCGCATTAAAAGATCACGAATTAACGTCCTTCCTTATGAAAACGATAGGAAAAACCTTACTATTTGTAATTAAACAACCATTGTTGGATGACGGACTGCGGAAATGGGAGTTTGTTTTGTTTTTAATTCATTCCAAAGTTTGTTGTATAAATACCAAAAAAATAAAATAAAAAGCTTCTAACCAACATGTTTTTATTTTACAGGCAAAAGAATAAACGTCATTCACATAACATGACGGAATGTACGGGTTATCATGCTATGATTCTACTTCTACACAAACGATAAAAGTTACACATACTAAAAAATTAAAATAAAAGTAAAATAAAATAAATCCAGGATCAAGGGAATGTGATGGGACATTGGTGATGACTGCTCTAAATCTATGCTCGACTTTCGATGCTCTTCCATTGAAAAATCATAGTTCTAAAGTATGTGACACGTTGAATGTTCCCAATTGACTCACGGGTCGTTGATAGGATCTCCGTTTTACATTAATATCGGTTCAGCTTGTAGTTAAAGATTAGCACTCCCCAATATGACTCTGTCCGCTATCAAGATTAGGTATCAATTATTTAACTAAATTACTTTTTTACCAAGGGGCTCGATGATCAATATTAATCTCGAACTCTTAATACAAGTTGAAAATTTTCACACCTAGTAATAACTAGACCTCGGATTTATATGAAATTGCATTTTTTTTTTGTTTATAGGCAGCTCCCTCATAATTGGTGAGGATGCTATTCATTGTTGCACAAGTACAATGCTTAAATTTCATTTTGCATATTTTTGCATATTTCATGTTAGTGCATAATTTTGCATATTCCAGATGTTAGTGCATATTTTTGCATATTTCAGGTGTTACTGCATATTTTTTGCATATTTTCAGCATTTATTTCCATAAAATTTCTATTTTAGTATTTATTTTAATAACATTTTTATTGTCAACCTAGGTTTATTTTAAAAAGGATTTTTGGAATATCATGCAACAAGAAATTCCGAATTTTACAACACGGGAATAAAATGCTAAAAATGAAATGCTTTGAAATTCGGTGTTTTGCAGAACACCTAAAAAACAAATTGCATATTGTCATGTCTACCGCATATTTTGAGCAGTTTTGTGACATTCTGCTTGCACATTTTCATGTTTTTAGTGCATATTTTCGTGTTTTTTAGTGCATATTTCTAGGGTTTTCAGTGCATATTTGCATGCATATTTTTCATGTTTTTGGTGCATATTAATCCGAGGTCTATTTATGAATGAGTTTTGTTCTAAGATGATATTTTGTTTAGTTGATCTTGCAATTTCAAAACTTGAAGATACGTTATGTAGTCTATACAAATTTTGTATTAATATACTTAACAAAAAATGACACTATATATTTGTATGACTTGTGACGTTTGTTTAGTCAATATTTGTAAACTAAGAGTTGCCTGTATTTTACTTTTGTTTTTAAAAAAAAATATCGTATTTTTTAATTCAATAATTTAGTCATGTAGAGACGTTCTTGATTCGGAAGGCGTCGATAGATTGGTGACGATGTTATTTTGCAACAATTTTGAGCTTCAAGCGGCAGCTGCTGCATATTTAACAAATCTTGCTATCCATCATGCTGTCCGACAACGAGCCACAAATCTTAACATTATGATTGGATTTTTGAGATTTTTACAATCGAGTTATCGGTCGCTTGATTTATCTATAAACATTGTACCGTATGAAATTTTTTTTTGTTAAGTTTTGGTTGACAGGGATTTGGACGTTCAAATCAATACGTGCACTGCAATAGCTGCGTACGCGTGTGATGAACCTGCTAGGAAACAATTATTTTATTTCATGTTTCAACGCTGTTTTAACGACAGATTTTATAAGGTGATATTTTATTTTTAGTTTTTTAGTTTTTAAATGCAGGATTAGGTCCGATTGTCAAATTACTATCAATCTCCAAACCAGAAATATACTTGAAAGCTTTATGGATTATCTCATGTATTGGTGTTTATCCACGTATAGCAATTGCACTATGTGAACAAGGGTACTAGAAATACGTTGCACAATTTTTGTATTTATATTTTATATTGTACAAAAATAGTTAAAATTGATGTTAAGGTTTGTCTTTGGTATTATTTTGTCAATATAATACCAAAGACAAAATGGTCGCCCTTCCAATTTTTTATGCAAAAATGTGAAATGGAGTCACCGAGGAAATTTTGCCGATCTCATTATAGAACCCATATTAAGCACTCATTTGCCCGCTAAATACGGTTACGTCGGTCGACTTTCTCCTCAAGATCACATTCGAAACATTTTTTTCGACGTTGGCCTATGGTCGTGGGAAAAGAAATTTTCCAACCTCCAAGAACTGATCATGGAACCTATCAATTTAGGGAACCTAGTTTATTTGATCAATTTCACTATAAAAATACCCATTGCGTAAGTGCAGTTTCGAAAAACTGCATTTATTTCTATTTATTTTATATGAAATATCGTTTTTAAAAATTTAGCTTATATTCAATAGAACACTCGATCATGAAATTGACAATGGAGCCACGAGTACGGTTTTCCAACTTACGAGAGATCCCGTTCTGATTTCTCATTTACGAGAAGTTGAAACAAACATGAGAATGGTTGCCAATTTGCGGGAACAAATTTCATTACTTGCAAAGTGAGTTATTTCTTCCCCTTAAATATAATGTTGTTAGCCTATATTATTGTCATTAAATTTTTTTGGAAAAAAAAAGTTTTGTGTGCAAACAAATGGGAGGCCCGTTCAGCGTCGAACAAGTGAATAAATTCATCAACGATTTAGAAGTCAGTCAGTTGAAAGCGAGATACATGAGTAACGTTATTCCCATCGGAAGTTTCAAACGCGGATTATATCGGCCGAGAGCATTGTTATTCAAGGTTGGAAACTCTACTAACATTTATACAAGCGTATTAAAGTATAAGATACATTCATATCGTAGGCGTTTTCCGATCACATTGGATTACCATGTGCTCTTGTACGCGGAACGTATTCTCGTGCGTGGAATGAAGTTTGGTTGACCAACAAAGACATTTTGGTGATTTTTGTTTTGTTTTAATCATTAAGTAATTTAAAAACAAAGTCGATTTTGTTAAATTGTTGTTTCGTAGGAAAAAGATGAATTTGCCATTACGGAGGCATTTATCGTTGATCTCGTTTTCAATCCCGGAAAACTTTTGAGTTTGGAAAGTTTAGAAGCGACTCAGTATTGCGGGATATAACTTTTGTGAGTAACGTTTGGAATTGAACATTTATTTATTTTTTTTTTATTTAAAATTTCACAGTCCCAAGGGACCAAAACACTGCCATATTACAAGCATAAAAAACAGTGGAAAACACAAACAAATAATTAAATTGAAATAATAATGGACAGATCAATATAAATAAAAGAAATATGAATCAAATTAGTATAAACACAAATCACATATATGAAAGAATTAAAACGATTTACAAAATCGAATGCGTTTTATTTGATTCTTCCGATATAAAATGACACCAGGAAAATGTTTTGAAATAGAAAATACCCCCCCCCTTTCTTCCGAAAAAAACTGGAAGCATAGACACGCATAATTAAGTACATACTAATTAAAACTATAAACCACAGTAATCTGCCATTACCAGATGTGCGCTTAGTTCGACGAATCAAAACTAAGGTGATGTAAAAGGCAAGTAGTGTGTCAGAGGTGCAGCCAGAATTTAGGGGGGGGGGGGAGGCAGAGGTTTCTGACCTACTGTTTTCTCATTTAAATACAGGGTGAGTCTTTTTTCGTGACACAATCAAATATTATGCAAACGAACGGGGGCCAAACAAATGTGTCAGGCAAATATTGTCTGTGTATTGTAGGGGCTTTTGTAATGGTGCTATTTTCATTTACCTTGAAATTAATTTTCACAAAAATCACATTGTTAAATTTTAAACAATGCGTGGTAGGATCAAGTGATATTTAGCAAGTTGTCACCACGACCCCGTTTATTAAAAATAAAAATAATCGGATTCCACTTTTGTTTAATTTATTTCCAAAAATGCAATCGAAATGAACACTGATATAACGATAGAGAGTAAATGGTACGCTGCAAGTCATTCCGTCGAATTCTGCCATTGTTGCGCCGAACATACTCATACTCAAAGTTAAGAAACAGTGAGTAATAAAAATTGATGCAACAATGAAGCATCTCTGGAAGTCACCCGAAATTAAAAAAGTATTAAATTCAAATGTTGGTTGCAATTAAGGACACGCGTTTCATTCTTTGGCCATAGTTAAACACTGTACGACGACAAAAGCTATAAGCGGGAATTTAAATGACAGTGCTTTGCTAGTATATAGTGCTGGTATATAAATTTGCCTGTTGTTGCATTATCTATGAATCCTCCAGCCAAACATGCCAAAATTTAAATCACAATTTCAAAGTGCTGTTCAAGAGAGCTCCAGTTAGTTACCATTTTTAATTCTAAACTCGTATAAAAATGATACAATAACAAAGTATTAAAAAATATTAAAAGCAAGTTAAATATGCACTAAAAATATGCAATTTGTTTCTTAAAAAATGTTGTATTATCATGATTAGGCATTTGTAGCTTCATACGAGGAATTATGCGAACATATGCCCTAACAAATAGCGCTCAAACTTAATAGTTTAGCCTGAAACAAATTTGTGTCTAGTCAAATTGGCCAGTGTCAATCTAGT
>JAQIWH010002748.1:0-22933 GCA_034695005.1 Cryptops parisi | reverse complement strand
TCGCTGCCGTAAACGCAACGTTCCGCTCGGAAAGCTTCAAGAGAAGCAAAAAAGCGCTATTTTCTGTCGTTGCATTATTAAGCGAATCGTGACGATAGGATTCGTCCAAGATTGGTTTCTACGCCAACTGGTTTCTACTACCACTACTTTCCGAGATTGTGCGCCATTTTACTGCTGGCACGGTAAGTACACAAGACGACTTCGACGACTCGCGAGGCAACACCGATAAGAGGAATGATTTCATTAAACTTTTAAGAGACCCTGTTTAAGACCAAGACTACCAAAGAGAAAGCTCGAAACAAAAATGATAAGTGGATTTACTTTTGTCTCCTTTTCTACCTTCTACGTTTACTGAAATGGCACGATTCGGTGATGATGATTGAAATTTCTCATTAAAGTATTAAACAATTTCATCCATGGCGTACATGAATAAAACACCGTGAAATCCGAGACAGCTAACAAAATCGTTCCATTATGAAAGCAACATTCGAAAGTTATGAACACGGTAGCTTTGTTAATCTAAGGAAGCAGTGTATACATTCTTGAGCTAAGTGCGTTGTAGTTTTAATTGATGTAGCTAAAACGAGTTGAAGCGTCAACAGAAACTTATAATTAAGCAAATTTAGAATTTGAGCGAAAACCGGTATTTTGTGAAAAACGCTGTGTATATACCAACAGATTCAAAGGGCTTTCGGAGAATTCAAAGCTCGTGCAAATTTAAAATTTTAAGAGGGTTCAACATTTATTACTTAGTACCGGTGTCATTTAAGTTACATGTGTGTGTGAGAGAGAGTGAGTTTATTTTTCATTAAATATTCTGTTTATAGTCATTCATCTTGGGATAATAGATTACTATAAATATTTACACATAAAGTTATGATAACTACCAACAAAATAAAAATTAGACCATGTAATTTAGTCCAACTCAATCAAATATTAAACACGTCATACAAAAGAAAATCGACAAAATTTGGTTAAACTATTATTACTTCAACAATACGTATTATTGTCGATTGATGCGAGAGTTACGTTCGGAAAAAATCGCATAAATTGAAAATGGTATTATACAGAAATTCTTTTAAAATGGAAAAAAAACTACAGTGAGTAAGTCTAGCGTGAGAAATAGCATTTGCGCCACACGAGGCGTACATATTGTAAAAGGAAAAGAAAAACAGGCGAAGAAGCTTTAAGTCATTTCTGCATCGTCGCACAGAATCGCGTAAAGCAAAATGTTTCGAATACTTTTCTGGACAAATTTCTCTCGTGCCTAACAGCGAACTAACTTATAAAACTCGCATAAATCGAAAACTTTCCCGAATTTCCATTACCTTTACAGGTTTCACCTAAACCATTACATGTAATGTAATGGTAGTGAAGCTTTCGTACGTGTGAATTCCGTATCTCATATATGGATATATAACCCTTGTATAAATCGAGTCTCCTGACATTTCAATTTTTTTAAAACAAGTTAAATTTTCCAAAACATAGCGAATTCAGTTCAAATAGTTTGTTTTGAAATTTTTTGTTCAAATCGTGCTACTCTCAGTGCGAAAAGCACGTTTACGTGTTATATTCTCCAAAAACATAGCAAATTCAGTTGAACCATCTTTATATCATTATAGTACACTTACATTTATTTTTTTCTTGGCATAACATTTACTGCAAAGCATTGAAAAAATTAGTGTCCAAAAGCAAAAAAAAAAAAAATGCGCGTGCTCCTGTAAATTCGACTAAGCACCTTCCATCTAATTAACCAATAAGAAGATTCTGGTTAATGGGTGCATGGAAATTGAAGGCAATTTCCTCGTAGGAACTGATTGGAAACCAACACCCACCATTCTCCCCCTCATCAAAAAAAAAAGGAAAGTAAAACCCACCCAACGTCACCGTTTCATCTCTTTAAACAGGGAACACTAAAGCATGGCCCCAAATTGCGGAACTATAGAGTGTTATCTGACGAGAGCACGCCTTCGCAAAAGCAGGAATTTCTTTTGCACCCAGTGGCAAAATGCCAACGTGGATTCTCATTGGCACGAGCATGTTATATCCCTCTTTTCTTTTCAGTTGATGGTACATCACCTCAGCTATATACATCAACAAAGGTATACACACTTTTTGATTCGGAACCACTTCTCACGACGACACTGACGAAATGAGTTGAAATGTACAGAAACAGGAAAAAATCACGAACGAGAAGTTGTGTAAATCAACGATAACCATCGCCCGTTTTCTCCACCAATAAAAAGAAAGGAGCTTTGATAAGAAACAAATGGAGTGAGGTGAAGGGGGAGGGTATTTGGTGATGTTTTTTCTTATCGAAATACTACGCTGCCATATATATATATATATACAGTATATATACTTAAAAACAAATAGCAAAGAACTGACTAGTTCTTATTAATTTGTAATACATTAAAAATCTTTATTCAAGGGCTTCGGGCAATATAGTGTGATATGATAAACCACGTTTGTTCCAAAAATGACATTTTTACATCAAACTGTTCCTCAGTACTGTTTTTAGCTTGTTGTTTTACCAGTTACTGGATATTTTTGAAATAACAGCATAATATAATTCTCTTGTTGCTCAGTATGGTACTCTATGGAGTTTCTCACCAGTCAAACCGCAAAAAAACAATTTCAAAACTATGGCTTATCATTATATTGTCCGAAACCCTTCAACTATATTGTTTAACTACAATATATACAATCTAATGCATTTTATCCCTATTTTGCATATCTTCGATTTGCTGCGGTTTTTAATAACTGTTTTTTGAAAACATGGATTTTGAAAAACGTTATTTTAAATAATCCCCTATTTGACGCGAAAATTCATTTTACGCGAATCTTAAAACGCACCGCAACGTAAAATAAGAGTTACAGTAAAGAACAAACATGACCAATGTAAAACAAATGAACCAAGGCTAGGTCTATATTGTCTTCATCTATACAAATTAAATTATCGACCCCCAAAATTATTACCGTTCCCCAAATATACAAAATATTATCGATTCCTTTCTAGAAAAGTATGGAATGAGTACAATGGTACGTAATGTTTATTCGGTACTAAAAACCGTTTAGTGTGAAAAAAAACAGGCCAACTTCTTAAGATGCTAAGCGTTATCGTTTCCTTTCTTCTCGAGTCGTTTCCAATGATTTTCCATTCTCAGAAATTCATTGTTCCTCCGAGTGCAATTAAAATTAATTGCGTTCATTTATTCAATTAGTAAAGTCCTACTTTATTGATTCGACATCCTCTCTCCTATTCGAGCAACTACTTCACGTTGTTTGCATACCATTCTCTTCGAATGATGCCAACTTAATCACCGAAAGATAAGTTGCCACTCTCATCGGTGATGATCGATTAAAAGACAAACTACAAATGAAACCTTCCGAATGGGGTTTGTCATTTGCCAAACGCAAAGTGAACGATTTTCAATATAAAAAAAAAGATATCAAATAGACAATTCAGCCTTTAACTGAATGCTGTTACAGTATTTAAAAAATTGCATCATTAAAATAACAGTCATCACAGTGACGTTTCAATCGCGACATTTCAATTTTCATAAAAATAGTTAAACTTAAAAAAGAAATAAATAACATTATCATTGTCTAGTCTAGAGTCTAAACATTGGTCGATAGTTTGGATTTTTATAATTCCCAAACATGTTTGTGAAACCCAAATGTAAGAACTGTTCTAAACCATAATAAAAAATAACCGGTACGTCATTACATTAATTAATTAAACAAAATAAAAGTCAAGTGTTTCTTCTCTTTGCCTCTTTCCGTGCCGAAATGTTTCCATGACAACAACTAAAAACAAAACGTAACCATAACATAACATAACATAATAAATGTGATACTATACCAACACAAACATAAAACACACAAATTAACAAATGTTGCCAAGCAACATGAGTCAAATCAATTGTGTTTGTAAATTGAATCAATTGCCTTTCGTCAGTTTTGACAGGCATACAGCCTGGCAGTGAATCTATAAAGCAGTTTAAACTTTGCAAAACAACCTAAAATATTATATAATTTTCACTATCAACTGACCATTGAAAAGATTGTATATTTGCAATTTCTATTAACCCGCGAAATAAGCTCTTTTCTTTGACTCACTATGAAAACTTAGGAAAAGTGTTACATTACTGCCAATAGATCGGTATTGTCAAACAAAAACAAAACGATTCATTAGTAGTACATAAAAACGTTAGTAGTTTGAGACATAACGTTATTTTGGGCCAATACTTTACTAGCCTCTCAGTTCTACGGCTTTAAGACTGAACCGAGGTCAAACCTTTAGTTTCAAAACGTTTCTAAACCCCCATTTTTTCCCTTTATTTTTTACTCTCACAACCCAATAGGTTTTGCACAAACTAGCATTTTTGGCCCGATTCAGACTTTTACAATTTTCCCTTCTGTCACCGAGAGGTGAACCAGAGTTGTTGCCAAATCATGGGTGGGTGCCAAATGGCACACGCCGGTGAATAATAACGTCCATTTCGAGTGTGTGGGGATAGAAGGGGCCCCGGGACCAAAAGCTTTGCAAACCAAAAATATAAAAAAAAAAATATGGGTGAGCCTTTTACCCACGGCATAAAGCAATAGCCCGAAGGTTTGGCATTCCAGGCGAGTGTAGGAGTGAGTACGTAGTAGTAGTGTTGTTCGTCGTCCGCTCAAACGACTAGGCCGAAAAAGCCGGTAAGAACAATGCTTCCTTATATAGCTCGACTTTGGGCCGGAGAGGCATTTTTGCACCAAACGACTAATACTGCGCTTGTCTCATACCACGAGCAATTTTATTCAAGCAGTAAACAAAGATTTATGGCCAACCGAGCAAGCGCCACTTGCAAGACCCAACACCAACGAGTATAGTTCTTGTCTCTCACACTCACTCACTCGTTCTCTCTCTCTACCTTGACGCTCTTTCTCTCTCAACACATTTTCCACCCACCCACCCCAGTTATACGAGTCAGGTTTTGCCCCCACGTCGCCCTTTTTGCTCGAGCTGACAGAACAAGACCTCCTCCTTATTTTTTTTTTGCAAAGGATTTCATTATGCAACCGTTTAGCCACGTCAGCGTCTTCTGGGAATTTAAAACCGCTCTTATGCTGCCTGAAAATGATTTTTTCCCCCTGTATTTTCTTCCAACGCTTCTAAAAAGTCTAAAAATATGTTTTTTTTTATTTCCCAGATTTTCTTCAATCCCCTTAAAAACACACAATTAGTGTCGTCAAATTGCTATCTTCTTCCGCTTGCGTTAAACTTACGTCGTGACAACGGACGAAGTTGAAACGACGTACATTGCATACATTAACTCAATTTTTAAAACTATAATAAAAGTATTTATCACTCAGTATTTTAATTGCATTAATAACATCATTACCATATATTTTTTTGTAAAAAAATTTAGTCTTTATTTTTCATGTCTATGGTAAACTTCATCCACAATATTAAAATTGTTCCACGTATCAGAAAATCAGTTTCAATAATGTCTTATTCGAAGAACACGACACAACTAATGAAATAAATTTGTCAATCTCTATAGAAACAAATTGTACCTCACTACCAATGTTCTTTCGAAATTCTTAACCACCAGCGTCGTGCTTGATCCAAATATTTCTACGCGTTTATATACAGTTCATTCTAATTGCCAATGATCGTTTTTTAACTGAATTTCATTTAGCTCTTATTACCATTTCTATTACTCACCCCCGCACTCCCACACAATAAGAGAAGAAAAAATTAAAATATAAAAAAAAATATGCCCTCTTTCGGTGGAAATTAATAGCAAATTAACATCGAACGTGTCATTTGCCATCGAGGCAAAAACTCGGCCTCGGTTGCTGTGACATTAAATTGGAGCAAGTCCCACGACTACACCTAATAGTGGAACGGCACTTGCTTTATGATGATGAACAGTCATTATTTAAGTAACGAACGTGAGAACGTGGCTTCAAGCAAAGGCAGAGAGCAATGATGGCAAGCAAGAAGTCGTTCATTAGCCATGCTGCCGAGATGGAACATAAATTTAAAAACTTAATAGCAGAGAAAATGTTTTTTTTTTGATACCCTTCTTACCCTCACTTTCTGTGAATAAAGGAACAAGCCGTCATCTTAGTCAACACCACTCTGCTTTTTTATTTTATTTTTGAAAAAAAAAATTATGTCACCAGAATTAAGATTCATCAGCATTCGCTTTCAAAACCACGTTATTACGTTTTTTTTTTAGGTTTTATTTTTAATTCATCCTTCTGTGAATTTATTTTTTTACAAAATATAAATTAAAACATTGTCACATAAAATGTGTGGAACGTAGAAAGTAAATGAGTAAAAAAATAATTAAAATAATGGTTCGTTTCTTAAAGGCACATATTGCTTTCTTAAGAAAACTGCAGGAAAAGGTGGGTTGAATAAAAATCGATCTTTCAGAGTTTTCAAAGATGCAAGTTAAAGAACTTGCTGAGAGCTTCAGGTAGGTTGTAAAGCATCTCGTGCCATCAGAAGCCCACTCATGTAACCATTGGCAACCAAGATTTTACATTCTGCTTGCACTGGTGAGTGATACTTAGTGGCAGGATATGTAGTAGTACCAAGGAGTGCCATTCATAGAGTTTTATAGCAAACAATCTTGTCACTCGTTAAGACTAATGCTAAATTTTATTCATTATGCAAATTATTAACAGTTGAACTAATTTTAATTCTTAAACTTAAAGGTGAAAGTGGAATTAAACGGTTACGTTACGAACAGCTCTTATCGCGATGAATCGATATTATGGAGCGATGAACATAATTAAGATTTGTCAACATGCTTAAAAATAATTAAACATCAACTTAATTTTGTAATTTTGTGACATTTTGTAAATAAATGAATAAATAAACCTCATTAATCAAGGTCTGACTAATTAAATTGTTGTTTTTTTTCCTAAAGTTGACTAAATTCTAGTAAGATTTATTAAACAACAACTAACAAATTCCAACAGTCTAAGAACACCCCCAAGAGATTAGCCTCAGAAAATCTAATTCACAAACAAAACTGTTCAGAAAGAATAAAACAAAATTTGACTTTTTTTTTGTGCAACTAAAACCTTGTCTAAGAGAGGTTGAAAATTAATAAAATACGACTATTTCTCAATTTAGAGTTTTTACACAAAAAAAAAAACTATCGGTGAAACTTACGAAAATAAAACAGTTAAATATAAAATAACTAATATTTTTAAGCTTTGACGACATCTTTATTAAAAAAAATCACCATTACTGAAATGGTTACTTTTGAAATCGCCAATGATAACGTACACTAAGAAGTTCTTAGAGCAGATTTATCGCAACTTATTACGATAACAGAGTTCCAAAAATACCCCCCGAGCAATGACATAAAACGAAATGATGGGTTTACCTTGAATCGAAGAGGTCGTCGCTCCAGCCACGAAGGTCATCGTCGACATCGACATCATCATCAACATCACGACCAGGCCCAAAAGTAGCAACATCGCCAGGCACCCTACAACAACAGCCAGCGACGGTCGCAGTGGCCAAAAGTCTAGGCGCTAGTGATAAAAGAGACGAATCCAGGGCACGGTAGTACACAGCGTTACACGACCGTTACAAGACGACAAGATGAGAATGTTATATCTCGCCACACAGAAAAAATAATAACAATAACAACTCTACAGCTGACACGTCGATGATCGAGTGAATGGCCAAAATATTGTGGGAGGGAAGTGGTGGGTCTCAAACACCGACAGTGTGCATTGGGTTTGCCTGCATGGCACAGTGAGACACTTCACTCTCACACCCTTCTCAGCGTGTAAATCACTCGCTTTTGGTGGAGGCGAGCGAACGATCTGGCGAGCGTCGCGCCCAAGTTGCAGGCAATAAACGCCAAATCACGTGGTTCTGACGTCGTGTAGAAAACGACGACGACCGAGAGGCGAGTCGATAGCACTATCACTAGTTACGTGAGAGTCGTCGGGGCGTCGTCGTTGTTTCTGTCGTCGTCGTCGTCGTCGTTTTGGTCGTTGGCGACGGCAGCGGCATCTCAGCGCCCAATGGTGGGGGCTGCATGAAAAGGTTGGCTTCGTGCTTAGCACCGGTGCACTGCAGCGACGACACACGACGAGCACAGCGGCAGCTAGCGGCCAAATCCCAATTCACACGTTTTGACAAAGCCACAGCCCGCAGAAATGCTCTATCAAACAAATAAAAAAATAAAACATTAATAATTGTATCCAAGATTAAATGAAAAAACATTTACGCATTGAATTTAGTTTATTGATTTAACATTTAGAATCAGGTTTCCATTGAGGATATCTTACCAGTTGGGGCAAATAGTTGCAGGTACATTTGCAACTATTTGCCGTTTAGTTTGAGATCATCTGTTTTTTATGCATTTCATCTTGCAAACATTTTTACCATAAAGTTATTACTCATATTCTGTCACAATAATTTTATGTATTTTTTGGTGTTTTTTCAAAACAAATGCGCACATTGCCAAATTTGTGAGTGGCGTTGTTAAAATTTTAAAATAGTTTAAAATAGGCGCTGTTAAACTAAACTATATAATATTTAACTATATAAAAGACAAGTGTCTCTGTCTATCAATCTGTCTGTTTGTCTGTTCGTGAAAAGATGTTTCCATAGGCAACAAGTACCAACACAAAAAAGAAATATGAGTAATTAAACACAATAACTGAAATGAGAACTGAGTTTGAATCTGTATTTTATAAGTTGATACAATCATGCAATATTTTACCTTTATTCTGTAGATCAACTGACACAATTGGAATGAATTGTTAAAATATTTTAAGTATTAAATTAATGTTTATTTATTATCTAGTACATTTAGTTGTTTTGTTTAATTTTTTCGCTTACAGTTTACTGTGTGATAAACTGAATCTCTGCCATTGTACTGTTGGATTGGTATACTTTACATAACTGCAATATTATTTTCTTATGTATTTACTTAATTTTTCTTATATTTAATCTTAAGAGGCAGGTTGACTTGCTATTTTATTTTTTGTAAAAAACAATCTGAGTTTGATTATCTTTTTTGTTTTGTTTTTTCTATGTAGTTAAATTATAATAACTCTAAAAAACTAGTGTAAATTTTACGATTTTGTTATGCATAATTTTCACGTATACTTTTGTTTACTTATATTGTGCGGAGACATATGGTCCTTAATAACTTCAATACCACATTCTCTATAAACTATATCTACCGCCTAAAGAATAAATAATAAAATAAGTTTTGGTGACCCTATAATAGGTTGGGTTACCAATTCCTCTCTGGGTATTAACTTTGATGTATATTTTCGTTTTACTCGATAGGAATAAATAATTTTAAAAAACTGTAAAGAGATACATTAAAATCATAACCCAACAATGCTGTTAGTGTTAGATCATGTAGTTTCATTGTAGCCGACTGTACACAAAGTTACGATAAAACAGGCGCAACATTAAAGTGCATGAAAATATTTCTGGCAATCGGTTGTAAACCAGCGTTATGACGAACGATTTTGGTCTTTATTGGCTAGTGAATAAATAAAAATAAAGCTTATTGTTCACACCCGTGTTGTTATGGGTATGTTTATACTGTATTTTATTAATTTAACTAACTTAGGAAAAAAGTTGCGTGAGACAAGTGAAAACGCTCGACTATGAGAAGTTAATCGATCGCAAACGTAGCTGAACTTCACAAATTCACTAATTTATTTTTATTTTTTATTCTACAAATAGCAGACTAAGGGTCCAATACATGAAAAACAAAAAAGTGGTTATACACATAAAACAGTTTTTTTTAAAGGTTATCTACCTTTTGATAATGCCTGATCAGATCGGTGGCCCTATTACATACTGCCAATCTTCTCAGTCTGTAAGACAAACCATTCCACATGTATCGATGGGAATTGAGTCTTGTTTCTTGACCTCTCGTTTTAAATTATTTGTTAAATCAAACTTAAAAAAGTCAGTTTCACGGCTGAAATTCACTCTATTGAACAGAGTTAGTGGTGCAGAGAATGTTGTTTTAATTTGCAGGCGAATAAAGAAATTTGTAAAGGCAATCACGAATGTCAAATGTTCTGTTTACTGTGCAAAGCGCGGTTTTTTCTTAGACAATTAGTAAAATAAATAGCAACATCTCAGACCGGGTCTTAGATCGTATCACGTCAAAATGTTGTGGTAATAATGTCGTCGACACAAATGTCGCTGTACAAAAATGTCCCTGTGCAAAAATGTTGCTGTGCAAAAATGTCGCTGTAAAAAATGTCGCTGTACACATTTTTGTAACATTACATTTTCATACGTTATCATCTGTGCTGACTCGATAGTGCTTACAGGAGACTACATTAGGTTAGGTTTGCTTACAGGAGACTACGTTAGAGTTTAGGTTAGGTTATATTTTTTACTGATTTTTTTTTTAACGGTGACCTTTATTATGGCGACATTTTTGTATTGTGACTTTTTTGTATTGCGACATTTTTGTACCGCGATATTTTTGTACCGCAACATTTTTGTACAGCGACATTTTTGTACCACGACATTTTTGTACCACGACATTTTTGTACTGCGACATTTTTGTCGACGACATTATTACCGCGTCATTTTATCATAGATTCGTCTTAGATAACATACATAGTACAAAACCACAGTATTTTAATTTGCAGGCTAGTAATCGTACCGGCTTTTTTGCATAACATAGTGCCATAGCTACAGCATTTTCAGGATTTCCAGCATAACACGGGTCGTTGCTGCAGCTTTTTAAGGTTTCTCACTTTGGCATTGCTTCGGCTAGCCACTGATAAAATTGCTATTTTAATTTCAGAATTCAATGAAACCTGAAAAATAATTTAATATTTTGCGTCTATGGAAATTCAATGGAAATTAGTAACATGTTAAATTTTAACGGATAACAATATTGGTATATAAAATTTTGAATTATTCTTCAAATTATTATATCATGCTCCTATTCCTAAACTATAATTGAAATATATCGATTTTTGTTTGAAGTGTTTATTTTGTATATGTTTGCGAATCAATTGAGAACAAGTTAACATTAATGTACTCAGGTTAACTTCATTAATTATAACGTTATTGAAATTGATGAAAAGTCTCAAAATTTCATTTTGTAAATATTACAAAGGATTCATTATCCCTCTTTCATTAATTAATCAAATTTATATCATAATAAACACAATACCACTAACCACACACTACGTGAAAAAGATATTGAAAGTAACTAATTAAAAGTTGAAAAGACAGTCAATAGTTAGGTTGTTATGCGTATTGACTTTCGCCACCACACCTTCTCAAATTGGTAGGTTATTAAATCAACCGAAATTGACGAAAATTGTCAACTTTTCTCAACTTTATGATTTCGGAAATAAGAAGAAAACTTTATCGCTCACGCTTTAATTAGTTTTCTAACTGTAAGCCATTGTAAAAACGAGGAAGAAAAAAGACAACTTTTCCCTCAAAAACTTCATTTGAAAAAGGAAGGGGGTTTGTTGTTTTTCTTCATTACTTTCCACCTCGTAGCTCTTCGAAGCCAAAAATAAATTTCGTCGTTGATCCGATTCAAGTTCGGAACGAGACGAAGAACAAGAAAGAGAAGTAAAAAAAAAACAGACTACATTGAAAGAAAAAAAATCAAACATCGGTAGTGTTAGTAGTAACGATCGATTTTGTAAATTGTGGAAACGGAAAATCGGAAAGGATTTCTTTTCATTATTTTGTCATTTTTTTGTGTGTCTTACAGTAGCCATTTTTCTTATTGTACAATGCTCTCAGTCATAAAAGTTCCTTATTAATTACTGTAGTTGCTAATTCACTCATAGCAGTTGGTAATTTGGCCTCTATCGATCGACAAACATTTTTACGTTTTTTTGACAGTTTTCGGTAATACAAGATGTTTCACATTAAAACAACAGATCTTTACAGATGTAGTCAAACTCAATTTTTATCTTATTTATTTTAAACGTGTGTCAATTATTAATTCAACAAATGACTCAAAAAAATAAAAATAAAAATTTACATAAAAGTCATTTCGAATGGCTTACTCGAAAGGTCATTCTGTTGGAGGATGGTTTATAATTTTACCACAAAGTTAAATTATAAGCTGTAATAAAAGTGTATTTGAGTACGTTACGTTGAAAAAGAGTAAATAGGACGTTACTTTTGTGTTTGCTGCTTTTAAATTTAAAATATGAGTAAATAGGACGGAAATAGCTACTTATCTTTGTTCCATGTTCTTAAATTACTTAATACTCTACTCTTGAAATACAATGTAAACTAATTATGTGCTTTGTGAAAATATTTAGTTGCTGGATTGTTTTCTAAAATAAATTGTTTGAATAACCATAAGGAATATAATATTTTTTAAACTTTCCTGTGTTCATTCTGCGACAATAACGAGAAACTACGTTTAAAAAAATATGAAAAAAAAATAAAACACTGTTTAGAAAGTGATTTTTTTTTTCACGAATCGATCTTTTAGGTTGGCTAGAGTCAAAACAGAAAGCTTTGTCCCAGTCGTATTTAAATTACCAATTTCAAGCTTAATTAAAATTGAGCATTACGCGACAAAAAAATAACGTCGACCATGTTTCGTATAGAGCCGCAAAAAAATCTTTATCGAAACAACCGTGCCTATGCTACAAAATAAATTTTAGAATTAAAAGAGAGACAAAAAACGGCCAGTAATGTAAAAAAAAATAAAAAAAAAAGATTCAGAAACTTTGAAAGAAAAACAGAATAAAAAAGAGAAAGACGATCACAACACTCGGTTACATTGCCAAAGAACCCGACGTTCCAATACTTTCGTCTTTTCATTCCATCACAGTGCAAACAACACCCCAAGAAAAAAAAAGCCATATTGTATTAGTTTTTTCCCCCCTGCTTTATTCCATTCCACCCAACACTCACTCCTCCTCTTCTTTTGACTTTTCAATTTCTTGCGGAACGAGGCATTTTGTTCTCCATAGAAATCTGACACGCTTAATACTGTCTTAGATAAGGCAAGCATGACTTTGCGGTATTTCGCAGCCGCCAGCAAAGGACTCTAGTCAAAGTGCGCATGCGCTGCCGAGGGAATCTCAATTCTAACCACGCGTTCAGCAAAAGGAAATGCGAGGGGGAAGCTTCACGTTTCCTAAGACGGAAGCAATTAATTCAGGAAACTCAATGCGTAAACAATGTGCAATTCAAACCGCTGTCTGGCAGACACAGTGAAAAGCCAATGACAAAGCCACGCAACCCCTTTTAGCCCCAAATGTGGAGAAAAAAAATGTAACCTTTCAAATAAATATTCGATACCTTCTGTCGGCCATCAAGCACTCTCAACGCCTAATACCTCGCAGGGCAAATTTATGATTAAATTTTAGCCAAAGTTTAAATAAAGGATCAAAGTTACACGTTAGATTTTTGTAATTAAGTAATGAAATTTTCAACTTCCAAGATAAAACTTGGAACAATTAAATCAAAAATTGTAAGTTAAAGGTCCAGAAACATTAAAGTCTACTCTTGAAAACATGATCCTGAAAATTAGTAACCCCCACCTCTTATGGCAAAGAAAACAGAACAAAAAAATAACTCACCTGTGACTTACCGGATATTACTACTAGTCAAAGGTAAATCATATTTTTGTTTTGTTTAATTTCTTTTGTCATAGGAGGTGAGTCTATTTGTTTAGTTGTTTTTTTTTTAGAGTGAAAATCCAGGATAAAATACCAAATATGAAAATATTGAAGACAGTGAAAAGTCAATGACAAATGCGTTGTGTGCATTTGTCATATACGAAATGTCCTTTGAGCTCCAAAATGTAGAAGAAAAAATATTGTTTCAAATAAAAGTTCAATATTTTTTCATTGTTTGACAAGAACTCTTTAATACATAATGCCTCGCAGAGCAAATTTGTAATTGAAATTTCGTAAAGCAGCGAAGCTCTGATGTAAGACATTGGATCAATGCAATTGAATAATGAAATTTGTTCTACGAGCTTCTTGAATGAAACTCAAGAACGAAATCTGGAGGTTTCGAAAATCCGGAATGAATATCCGATTTATAAGGTATTGCCGTCACAGTCCGAGATATCAATCGCCATCTGGTGTCTTGACTTTTGAGCAACGAGACCCGAAACCATGAACATCGCTTCGGTTTTGATTACTTTACAGATGTAATAAAATTGCTAAAGGAAATAGATCGAGCTAAAACTACCAAGTTTGTGAGGAGTCTGTGCGCAAAACTGTTCTGACACTATGTGGCGAATGATGTCAGAACATTTGACGAAGATTACCACCAGACACCTAATTCTTTCTAGCCACATCAACTTTAACTCTTCAAAAGTAGAAGCACTTCTCTCGTATGCGGTTAATGCGCTCAGACCATTCTCCAATGAAAGTAATTCACTTCTCTTTCTTTTTTTAAAAAAAAAATGTTGCCATAGAAACAAGTGGTAAGGGTTCAAATGGCTGCGGGAATGACGTTTTAACCTCATTTCCTTACCAAGTCATAAAAATGTTCTATGATAATGCGCTCAACAGTTTTGTTGTTAACATTACTTTTCTTAATGTGTTATCGATTTTTTTTTTCACCTTAGCTTTTCTGCGCTTGTAACTGAAAAGTGAAATGTGTCAAATATTTTATTTTACGTTTCAGAATTTTTGTGATTAAGTGACGCCACTGAACGCATCATCGCTGACTTTTATTCAATTAAACCCAGTAATACCTTAAAATTGAAAATCCTATAGTTCTTATGTGAATATTTCGTAAAACCATGGGTATATTTTACAATGGTCATAAATTCTTAATTTCTTAGTTTACAATGTCTAAGGAAATGTAAACTTTCAACGATGGTCACATGCTTATTCTGCTTTGTGATCTATGACTCAACACAACAGTTATGCACGAGAAGTTTATACAATTTCTCAAATTCGTCATAAATAATAATAATACAACCGAGTTTCAGGTACGAAAGACTGTCCAAAAATTAAGCGACGCAACCCAGCGAACTTTGACCATTTGACTAGACCAGTGGCGTCTACCTTATGTCAATTGAAAATGTATAATATGTAGCATTCCAAATTAATATAAAACCCCATGGAAACCGAAAGACTGATTAAAACATTACTATACATTAATTTTAGAAGTATTGTGTGCAAAAAACTATTAAATTTAATTAGTATTACTGAAGTACACAACAAATTTTGTATGTGGCTATCTATTCATTATATTCTTTATATTTGCTTCACTTATGAGTGAGTGAGTTGTGAGTTGTTAGTGTGTGAGTGAACGAGCTAAATATTTAACGTATATTGCCATTTACAGTCGTCTATGAGAATATATTTCATAGTCTAATGAAACAACAAACGCATAAATCAAAAATCGCATAAGTCCAATGTAAAAAAAGAAATCGCATATATAAATAAATAAATCGAAACTTGCTGAAATCAAAAATGGAATTACTCAAAACACGCATAAATTGAATATCAAATTACTGAAACATTACATAAATTTCAATTCGCATAAATCGAAGTATGCAGAAATAAAAATAAATAAATATTTTGTATTATGCATAAAATATACAGTATAGCTGTATATAAAAAGTATGCTTAAAAAGCATTTTAATGTGCTTGTTTCTAATTCGTAACCGAACTAGGATTAATTCGGATTAATAAAGTTGGAGGAACACGGGTGAACATTTTTGTTGGAGAGGAATGTCCTATCTTTCTTCGATCTACTAATACTAAGACTTGTAACCTTGTCAAGAAACTAGGCACACACACAAAAAAATATAACTTACCAAAAAAAAAGTAAGAGCAGTTAATGTTGTTTTGTGTGTAGTAGAAAAGAGAGGCACAATAGAGATGGCCGTGAGTTAAGGCAATTTGTACGAGCGCCTCGTCTTAATCAGTCGACAATTACTGAGTGACCAAATGGCGTTGAGGCACTTGCTCGTTAAATACGCCTTTCTCACGCGCCATAATAAAGTTCTGGGGCCGAGGTATTTAGAACAATAGTGGTGCAAATTAAAGCTGCGTAATTGTGCCCTGCAACAGGCGACCAAAGATCTCGCGACCCGAACCGAACTCGACTCGTACTACAAGACACCCTACACCAAACTTGCCAACCTCAATGTCATCGGGGTTGCACATTTACCAAGCTGCCCTTTTGTTTCCATTTTCTTGTCCAACCCCCCACCACTACTGATAGGGCTGCAGCGAAAGATTTGCTTTCGTTCTACTCTTAAAGTCGAACGTTCAAAACTTGCAATACGTGACCTTCAACAAATTACTGCTTTCCACTTTAGATTAAATGATAGAAAAACAAAAAATATCGACCGTTTCAAACGTCAACACTGGAAATTGGTAAAATTAAACGCATGTTATCATACTTGACCAAGTTAGATTAACTGAAAAAAAAATTAAGGTGCAGACAGAAACATTTATTATTATGCAAGAACGTTAATGAAATTTGTTGGGATACTAGAATTTGTTTGTCAGAGCGAATTTTATTCCATATGACTGTCGTTTTAATTTACACCGAAATTATTTATTTATTTATTTGTTTATTAAAAAAAAAATTGTCATCAAATTTTCATGTGTCCGTTTATTTTTTTATTTTTTTTTCTGGTGCCCAGCACGAAACGTTAGAATTCATCATCCTAAACACGATTTTGCCTTCGTTTCTATTCGTCGTGACATGTTTGGTGCGCGTTTGGCACTTGATTCAACAACGCATCCTTTCAACCTGTAAGCTTTTCCATAGACTACGCCACCGAGTCGAGTTTTAAATTCAAACTTCCTCCACCACCAACTCGGTCCAAATTGCGAGTTAATAATTACCCTTTCCTCACTCACCCACTCGCGCACACACTCAAATCGATGTTGTCTAGCGGCCACAGCGACTGACAGGTACATGCAAGAGTAGTCCTAACCCTTCATCAAACTCATTACGAAATCGATATACTTTTAAAGGCGAAATTTTGCTCTCGCAGTATAGGGGAAAAACAAACATGAAATCAAAATGTAACGCTGTTTGCCAAGACAACCCTTTCAAGCGAACACCTATCTGTCAATAGCTGGACTTGGACTATCTAATTGAATCTAATGCCAATGCAAACACGTGTTGCAATTAACTGTTTTAAATGGACTTCAATATGGACGATCAACATGCAGCAAACACAACCGAAATCGCTCTCGTTTTACAAATACATTCCAAGCCACATCAACAGCTAAATCCGGGCGTTCGGATTTAGTCCTTTGATCGATCTCTAGATCAATATTCAAACTCTAACACGTAATGGCCATCAATGTCTATAGAGGTTTATTTGGTTCAGGAATACTAGTAATGTTCGCAAGTTTTACAGGGTAATACAAAGCTTTCCATACACTGGAACAATTTACAGTACTTTTTTCTAGGTGCTGTTCTGAAATGCCTTAAAAAAGAACGAGTAGAAATCAATTTCCTAAGACTCGGTAAAGAGCTCGTTCTCCTTTGTATGTGAACTTTTGAATTTCCGTGTATTAAGCTGGAATAGGTTTAGTTGAAAGCATCGCTTCAATTGTAGACTGCGTATGTGTTCAAAGAAATTAATGGATTAAATCTGAAATGTCATTAGTAATAATCTTACATTTCAATATTTGTTCTGAAAAGCACTCAAGAGATAAAGCAAATCGTCGAGATACGACTAGACAACTGCGTGTTATCTACTACTGGATATTTTTATATTAGATACAAACTCGCATGACTTATTTTCACGATAATTCGGGGTAAAATTATCATCATTTACCCAATAATGTTCGATGCATTTGCCCAAATAAGCTCGAGCGTACATTAAACTAAGTTAGAGTGCACGTTCAACCAATCTTCGAACAACGCTAGAAGTTTCTTCATACTTCGAATTATGATGGATACGAGTTAATCATTAAATCATACTAAAATATTTACATTTTAACAAGTGAAAAATAACAATTCTACAATTGGAATCTACAAGTGACTACTTATTTTTTACAGTTCCTGAGTTAAAACTGAAAACTGAAGGGTTTATTTCCAAAATGCCTTATCTCCATTTTAATCATTATTGAAATAAGAGGCTCTGACAACTATTTGTGCATCGCTGATTCCAATTATGTTATTTTCAAGCCTCAAAACTTATTATTTTCTACTGAAAAGCACTCTCAAAAACCACGTTGATAAGCAAAGTTTATGCTCAAATGAATATATTAAAAAGGTGTTCTCTAAAAATTTGTGATTTTGGAATTAAAACATTTTAGAAATAAGCTCTTCAATTATAAAAATAAAAATTATATTGCTGGACCAATTAGAGAGTTACACAGCACTATGAACTAATCGAAATAGAATTCATCCCTATAGAAAACCCATACGTAAAATTACGGTTTTCCCAAATTAAAGCTGTTTGACTAAGTTCCCTATTGTTTAAGACGCTCTCATATACTCTAGATTCACGTTTTTGTATGTTTAAGACGCTCTCATATACTCTAGATTCATGTTTTTGTAAAACTAAAATCCGAGTACAATTTTCTCTAGGTAGATGTGTAATAAGAAGTCGAAGTCAACGACGATCCATATTTCTTCTCCTTGAAGGAGAAACGAACAACTCATCCACCTCATCCATCCAAGGAAAAGTTATCTCGTTGCGATGGCCTAGTCGTTGCAGCATTGCTCGTGCTGTCTAGGTCTTGCTTACCAACCATCCATCATCATCCTACCTCCACCAATTCCTCTTTAACTCGTTTGCATCACTACAACACTACGCCTACTACTACCACTAGCACTGGTACTACTACTACTACTACTGCTGCTACTAGTACGTGCTACTACCCCTTCAAAAAGCTTCCAACTCTTCCTTTTTTTTTTACCTTAAGCCAAAAAAAAACCGTGCTCATTTTCTCCAACTTCACCCCTAACGCCTATGGAGGTCGCTCGTTTCGATAAACTTGGAGGATGCAACAAATGATGCGGCAAGGAAATTTATGGTCGTCCTGGGTCGATCGTTTTGCCTTCACTCTTTCCCTCCATTTTCGCTGTCACACGTGCCAAAATGGGCCCAGATTGCAGGCAACCCTTCCGTTTTTTTTGTCTTCTCGGTTGGCACCTGCGCACAACGCTCTACACTTCCTTTTCCCCGATCATATACCACCAAACAAATCCTCCTAATAATAAGCCAACGAATAGAACTGTCGACGGAAAGATAGATCGACGAGTAAAAGAAACAATTCAAAAACTTCTTCACTGTAAAAATTAACCACTCGATATTTAACTACGTAAAAACATATACACATATCACTACTAATAAAAGCATAAAAATTTAATATATTTTTTTATCATAACTGTAAACTTCATAAACCTTAAAAAAACACCAACCAAACAATCATTTCAATTTAGTCAGTGCAAATGTAATCGTGCACAGTAACTAACAGTGTACTTTGTGTATGACATTCAGTATAATTCCAAGTTTTTTGACATTTTGTGCAACCATTTGACCAATAAGAACCTTCACATTGTTCAACACAAAACCCCCGATGAATAAAATTTAAAAATGAATATTTTATTACATCATTGCCTTCAGCTACATCCCCCTTAAAATAGACTTTTCGTCGAAACAAGACATCTTCTTCACCAACGCTTCATTTTGTTCTTCCTTCTTTGCCGAGCATTTTCTTCCTCTCCGCTTCTAATCGATCCCCAATTTTCATTCCCATTTCTTTTTTCCTCGGGTCTTGGCTTCGTAATCTCGCTCATCTCTTGTTTCTGACATTGTCTGTTCCTCTCACTCTTTCTTCATCTTCTTCTTTCGCCACTCGTGGACATTTCGATATTCCACTCGTGACCCGTTCGTAACAGCTGCCCATCGTAACATTTCCTCCTCCACTATTCTATCTCTTTCTTTACCCCCACCCCCTTCACACACACACACACCTACTAACGCTGTACTACTCTTCATTCAACGTGTCAGCAGCAGCAGCAAAACAGAATACAAGTGACAAAGGCCTAATGTCGGTAACCGGACAATTCCAATTCCAAAAGCAACGTGGAATTCGATAAAGTGCTCGTGTCTTTTTTTTTGTCTTATACACACCATGTTGGAGGTTGTGACACGACAAGGAAATTCTGCAATCGGCTTTTCTCTACACAAAACGAATATCATTCAACCTGCCAAAGTTTGGCCAAAAACTCTCCAAATGCGGACAATGAAAACCCCTTATAAGCTTAAAATGTTACATCGGGATATTAAGATTTCGTCACGTTACACTGATATAGCGATGACCATCATCAAAGATACTATCAATAGCTGTGCAAATCTCCAAATTGAACCAAACAAATGTGAAAATTTGGTTCACATGAGTGAACTAAATTTACTGATGTAAAAATCAAATTTTGCCAAATTCACATCTATATAAATAATACTTAAAAATTGTCATTGTCACAAATCGATTAAACAGATTTTAAGAAACGCTTCCTGCGTAGCACATAGCATAGCTAGTTTTATAACGCTTCACTGTTGACCACAACGATAGTTACGGCATGTTAAAGCTTTCCAACATATCACACCGAATAGCTACAGGTTTGTCTGGCTTTCACTATAACACAGAATTTAGTTACAGCATTTCAAAGCGTTCCAACATGGCGTTAGGTATACAGCAAGTCCTCACTTAACGTCGTGGTTAGGTTCCTAAAAACCACGACTTTAACTGAAACATCGTTAAGTGAAACCATTGTAATAACAGTATACTGTATGTTATGCTACAGTAGATTATATGCTAGGTTTTATAACGACGTTTTATATAACTAAACGACGTTAACTGAAACGACGTTAATCGGGGACTTGCTGTAGTATTTCACGATTTTTTATCGTGAATAGAATTTACTGACAGACTCGCGAATGAAGAGAATCTGAAGCATGGTTTGACTAGTTGTTCTATAATATGCTTTGAAATAACGATGTAAAAAAAGCAAATTTTAATAATCTTTCTCACCACTTTAAAAGATCCATCCGCTATCGTTACATTAGCATTCCAACGCCGAGTTTATTTCGAAAACAATGATGGCAGTTGTTAAGCCATTGACAGAGATGAACTGGGCAATGACGTTCACCTCGCCTACCCTCACCAAACTCTTGTCGAAAGCCAATAAACGCTTTGCTTATTCCCAATAACGAATCCATTCAAATGCTCAATGTGCTTCATTTGTTTGTCTAATCAATAAGCGTTCGTTTTCCATGACATACGAAACACTGACGAGATTTCACGCCGGAATTTTCGAGCCGGAATTGCTTTCCCTTATCATCTCACCGGCCCTCGCCGTTATTAATCTCATCCTTAATTAATTTCACGTATCGATTATTATAACTTGCTTCGCCCTCCCACCCTGTGTACTACTTGCACACAATGGCAACCTTCAAGCAACGCGTTGACCTAAGCGCAAACCTCAATTTCAATGACCCTCCCCCCTCTCCATCATCATCCTCCAACATCATCGTCCTGTAAAACTCGACCCCTTGTAAATCATACACCACAACTACCGGGTTGTTTGTTAGAATTAATTTATTAAAAAACACTTTGCTGGGTTTTTGTTTCTCTTCAAAAAGGTTTTTGCTTAAGGCTTATGCAAATAGTGCATGATACAAATTCAAGTGAAATATTCAAACCTTACATTCCGAATTATTTAAAAACTAAATATTTAGAATATGGTGGTTGACTTTCTACCATGATAGAAGTACAACACATGTCTAAAAATTCAATCATGCTATGCATGTTCAAAATTAAACCAAATTTTACTTGTACGCTATTCATTAGCCTTTCATCGTCAGAAAATGATCCGGTAAAATTTGAACATCCATTTTACTTCATCGCAATTTTGTCAATCGCCCATTTTACAAAAGAAAAATAACTCAAAAAATGGGTGAACCACTTCAAAAACATATTCCTATAAAATGTAGGCGTTTGTCTCCAACACGGTTTAAATGTTCGAAAGTCACCAAAAATCCATTTTTTGTGATTAATGTTTTTACAACTGCCATTGATCTAGCACATTCACATAAAACCAAGTCATAATAAATGACTTTTTGTTTGTATATAAATAACAGTAAGTTTATCAAAAAGTAATACAAAAATCATAAATCAAAACATTAGAAAAACTAGGTGAAACAATGATATTGTCCCAGTTTGTAAACAGCCTCCTCGACACTTTATAACATCAAAACATTTTTGAAAAAAGTTGACGAAAACAAAAAGTATTACGTACTACAAAATGTGATATTATAAAAAAGCCAAACATGCGGTGATGGTTGAAGTCGTTTCAGTAATGAAACTTGAAAATTTATAGAACGTCCGTGTTTTTGAAAGGCGTTCGCTTTAGTTCTAAAAATTACGACACCCGAACACATGACATATTTCCACGACTCAATTTTACTAAAAAAAAAGGAAATAACTTTTTTTTAAAAAAAAAAAACAACTTTTACACTCACAATAGTTACTCTTGTTACAAGTAGTGATAATAATAATAAAAAAAAAAAGCGAAAAACTGAATGAGTAATTCAAAAAGCTTATTTTCTTCTAAAAAAAAATTCATCTTTCAAATGGGTGATTTTATACCAGAGAAATTAATTTCACTAAAAGTTTCAATTCTCATGGATAAAATGTTTTTAAAAAATGGTTTTCCTTATAAAAAAAAAAGAAGTAGTTTTGAGCAAAAAAAAAATGTTCTTGCAAAATCTAGCGCCATTTCAAAAAAGAATGAGAAAAGAATAAAGAAAGCCCTATCCATCTACTCCATTATAAACCTTCCTTTTATAACCATCAGTCTGTTCACTTTTAAACCTTATTATTTCTCATTCAACCCCTTTTTCTGTTGTAAGAAAAGGATGCAGAAGCATAATTAAGTTTCAAGATGATGATGGTGTAATTGCGCGTG